>BMAO01009261.1:0-17135 GCA_019973975.1 Trichonephila clavata | reverse complement strand
AAACATTGGAACCCAAGAGTATGGATGCTGCAGTTTACAATCATGCTAACCCTGGACAGCGCTTAATAATTATATAAAAAGCGTGTTTAACAGTTTTGTGGCTAGTCAACCTTCCCCTTCCTATTTACAATACTGAAGCGAAATCTCATTGAAAAAAATGGACATAAGCCGCAAACCCACCTCAAGAAAAAAGGGAACTCATCCAAAAAATTCACAGATCACGATTAATCCGTGCACGACATACGTGTCACACCCAGAATCTGGATCCAAATATAGACACAAAGTTAAAACATCACCGGCCGAACTGCAGTGTAGCAACAGGTACAAAATCTTTTGCATCTAAATAATTACAAAGTAAGGGCATTATATCAAATACTACATCCACATAAACTCTACCAGGAATATTCCCGTATTCGTCAACAATATAACAACGATGTGAAAAATAAAATCATTGGAATGAAAAAATTTTAGTAAAATATAAAGAAGTTTTGTGCTTGATTTTAATCCTTTTTATTCCCTTCAGTAAAACTTATAAATATAGAGGAAAAGAGGTCTTTTTTCTTTCTTAAAAGTTTAAATTTTCGTATATCTCTTTTTAATCCCAGTGTGGTGTTTTATTTCTATTGTTATATTACCTTGAGAGGATCTTACTAAATTTTTTTCAGGAATATCATATACCTTGAAAATGTATCTCGTTCAATAGTTTCCAAAAGCATAATAATAGGTATTCTCAAAATTAAAATGTGAAGAATTTTAAAAATTCAAATCTTTATTTGCAAGGCTCACCGTATTTTTGATATAAGTATTTTGCACATGTTAAGTTTTTTTCTTAACACGAATTGTTATAAAATATCGTTTAGCTTTTAAGATTCAATATTACTGACAATTTTTTAAAATATTAATTTGTTCAGTTAAGTTATTTAGAAGGTGCATATTGATTTTTACGACTTACTGTATTTTTTTTGTGTGTGTCCTTTATAGTTTTCGTTAAATAATTTTAGTTTTCTAGGTTTAGTTTTCTAAGTTTTGATATTTACGGTTTGTTTAAAGATTTTTTTCGTTCCGTGTGAGTTTAATGTTTCTTATGTTTAATTTATTTATGTATATTTTCGAAAATTGAGGAATATATTATTTTTCCGAAGCCACTTGTTAAAAGATTTAGGCTTATAATTTTAAGCTATTTTATTAATTTCTGTCTTCGCGTGTTCATAGCATTTTCGATAATTAGGTCTGACAGGGAGATTGCCATTTTACATAACAAAATAAACCCAGCTCGTAATTATTTTTTATATTTCAAACTAAATTTTTAAGCTTCAAATGTGTTACTCTTATTTTTTTTACTGAGCATTTATAGCATTTATAAATTCTCGTGCACCGCAAAGTATCACACGAGGCCTTGCAGAAGTAAGCATGAAGCACATATCACAAAGGAAGAAGAGATTTAAATCATATATATATTAGAGAGAGAGAGGAGTACAGTACAAACATTCATGCCTTCTCCGGGACTCGAACCCAAGCCCTATGGCACCGCAGTCAGCGTCACTAACCACTACACCGGATGGATGGCAAATGCTACTTATTGTCTTTACTTTCTAGAATATATTTGAATATAATTATTGATCATTAAAAGTATAACACCATGAAGGAAAGCAAGTAATAAAATCGTATTTATTCTACTTTATACAGCATAGTAGAAAGAAACACGTTAAAAATATCTAGGCAATTTGAGGATCTGCCGCTTCTTGCATCTAAAAAGACTCTAACCCGGTTAGACATCTAGTCGAATTGGTGTGGATGACAAATACGAGTAAGTTACTCCATGCGGCTTCAACTCGGTACCCCATTTCCTCGATCGTTGTAGCTGGAGAGGAAGAAATCATACTAAATAGAAATTTATCACAATTCGTCCACATCCATTAAACTTTCTTCATACTGCTTGTACCGTTTGTAAGGTAGCCATGATTTATCTTGATCACCAATTTTCACTTTAAAATTGGCTTGTCTGACAAATATACCGATGTCTGTCCGTTGCTTGGGAATGATAAAACTGTGTGTGTGCCACAAATATAAGCACTTACGACACGAACTAGCAAAGCTGACACGAAAATTTCAATTCACATATAATGAAAACTATAAACTACTAACTTTGTACACAAACAAGAAGTCGGTCTCTACATCGGAATGCGCTTCACTATGTCAAAGCGACACACGTCTCCCTACAGTATTTCAAGCGTAACTGAGCTGGTCTGGATTGTATTGAATTTGTCACTTGTCTCCTTCGGCTTCACTTACCCCTCGCCAGTCGGAAAAATTTACGTTAGCCAACAAAACAAAAGTGCTTCCTACGAATAAAAAGTAGATGAAACGTGTAGAGGAAAAAGTTTTAAAAAATTGCCTGCAGTTTTGAACGAGAGTGAGTGAGAGTTATATTAACTTCGCACTACAAAGCTGCACGAATGCTATTGGCGACGGACCAAAGGACGTCTTAAGGCATGGGTCAACTGCACCCACGCCTCAGCCTCGATGGGAACCTCATTTCGTTTCAACTAAACCTTAATAAAATCATAATAAAATAATTTTAATGACTAAATATTATTCATGCACGTATTCTCCAAAAAACGAGGAATTTCAAATTACATGTCAACTGGCAAAAGTGGCAAGATTGCATTATTGTGGGATACCATAAGAAATCATTCAACTCATTTTGTCAAAAGGTAGCCCTCGGTCGAGCAGGTTTGTGATTGCAAGCTATGCACATTTATATGTTTCAAATTACAGTTTGTACAAGTATTTGGCGCATGCGATTTATCGTCTACTTTTGAAGGTCACAGATAGGACCTACTTTTGCGTAAGGGGCTCAGAGCCTAAAAAAATCTTAAGATGTCTATAGGCCCAAGGCCTCAAAAATTCTTAAGACGTCCCTGGACAGACCTCGTAATTTTAAACAATGGTTAAGAGACGAGGACTACTTCAGAGTAGGTACCACCTCTTCTAAGTTCTACACGAAACCAACGGGAAGACGTTTGGGCCTTGGAATATTTAAATTACATCGGACTCTTCTGCACGGTGGGCCTTCACTGTACTAGGCTCGAACTTATGCTATAGACACGAGTCCGTAACCTTGACCACTAGGCTACCGTAGCCACCAGCGGTTTTGAAATCAGTATGCCTATTTAACACTAAAGGAGTTGAAAAATCTAATTTAACAGACCGTGTGAAGAAATCACTTTTTTCTACTTTCAAAACTATAAAAATCAATGTTTTAATTAACGACAGATTTATATCTGTTCATATATACGATAGCCAATTTAAAGGAAAAATAGCATTCGATTTAGATTTTCTCGTATATGACAATAAAAGCATATTTAATAGCATTTTTTTAATCGTAGAGCATAAAAAAATAGTATGAGTACTAACACTTTTCCAGAGTAAATTGTAAATTACAATTCTTTTTTAAAAGAAATTTATTTTAATCATAAGCTTTTTTATTGTAGAATATCATATGGTAATACCAAACACAACATATCAGATACAATTCTATCAAATATAATATCAAAGGAATTGAAGTATTATTTAATTTTGTAGATATATAAGGTATGGAACTACTGAAACTGATAAAATTTCAGATACTTAACTCTGAAAAAGTCATACATTTCACTAAATTTGTAATGAATAAAGTTAAGCTTTTTTTTTATTGATAGTATAAAAATTTTATTTATGTATCCCCACATATTTTTTAGTTAAAAAGAAATATGATAATTTTCCCCTCAATCAATAAAAATATACAAAGTGTAAATTCTTTTTTAGTTTTGCTTTATTTTGTTTGCAACTATTTCTCATTATTTAATGAGAAATATCCACAACATTTTCAATTTTATATTTTTCATTAAAAATTTAGATACACCTATTCAATTCCTTAATATTCAGAAAAGGCCCATGTAATTAACAAGGACGTTTTACCAGAATAAATTGTAAATTATTCAGGAATTATCTCCAGATATATATTACAACAACTTAATTAACTACAGAAAAAAAATTAACACACGTAAAATCCACAATAATACACAAAATTCACAACAGTACAAATTCAAAGTTCACATAGCAATACAAATCAGCAGTCACAATACTGTATTGTCAATTAAAACGCACAGCTGGACTGGCTTTTCAGAGTTGTCCTTAGGCCGATAGTGGCTTCTAGAATTTTCTTCAAACCATTTTCTAGATCTCGCAAAATAAACATTCTAGACCTTTCTGGATTTATCCAGAAATATCTTTTTTTGTCACCAAATTTGGTGACCAAATCAATAGTCAAGTCGGTAGACAGGTCATTCCTATTCATTTTCTATTATTGAGCGAATAATCTTTCTTGATCTGCAAACGATCTTCACAGCCAAAATACCCTTTCGGCAGAGAAGCAGAGCCCGAAATTTCTGTTACAATATGTATGTGTGTATCACTACGGTAAAAACATTTTACAGGCAGCTAAACAAAACAATAGACCCATCATCATTATAAATGGCTGAACAGCCCAGTTATGAGCCAGTGCCTTTCTCTACAGGGTTATCCATATCGACTTCAGATTTATCTTTGATCTCCAGTTCTTTTCATTAATTGCGAGAAAATCAGATTCCACTGAATCAGCCTATCTCAACCACGATCTTCCCAGGCTTCTGCTTCCAGTAGGTCTGAAAACCAATACCTTTTTTATTGTGTTGTTATCATGCATTCGAGTCACATGGACAATCCAGTTCATTCTATTTACACTCATGTCCATAAATTAAGGATAATTCACAGTCACGCGGAAATTGAACCCTAAAATATATATATATAAATATATCACTCGTAAAATGACTACCAACATCTTCAAGAATCATATGCGAATTGCAGGAAGCCTCCAGATGACACCGATAGTACGTCACAATGACGAAAATATAAGAGGGGGATATATAAGGAATACAGGCAAAGAAGTAAAAATGTTTGCAAGCACTTTATAAGCCTTTCAGCACAATAACCGCATAGTTATGACTCAAAGGACGCATTTGGATGATTTTTTGCGTGGTAGAATTATCGGCCTTCTAGAATGTAGGCGTACTTGGCTGGGAGTATCCGAGGAACTTGGAATCACCCAGAGTGTCATCTCCTGGCTTTGGCAATAATTCAAAGATGATCATAATATAAGTAGACGTTACAGCACTGGTCGCCCCCCGAGTTGCAACACCAAATGAGGACCGGTATATGGCAGCTACTGCCAAAATAAACAGACGGAGCAAAACATCAGACCAACCTCGTCAGCTCTCTTCAGCCACTGGTACGACAGTTTCAAGGCAGACCGTGTACAGACGCTAAAGGCAGATTGGTCTATATGCTCGTAGACCTGTCAGATGTATTCCACTTAAGCTACTCACTGTCGCCTGCGGTTAGTCTGGAATAGAGAGCATACATTGTAAACACTGCAACAGTGGGCTTGTGTGATATTTTCCGACGAATTCAGGTTTAGCTTTCAGTCTGATTCTCGCCGAACTTTCATATGGAGAGTGCCAGGTACCCGTTACCATCAAGAGAACATCATGGAACGACATCGTTTCGATAGTGCAGGATTGCTCGTTTGGGGGGAAGGGATTTTGGGCTCCATAATTGATCTGCATGTTCATATTGGAATCATGGCAGGCTAAATCTATCAGGACGTCATTCTGGAACAACAAGTACGTTTGTTTCGGTGCTCCATGGGCGGAGAATTTGTGTTTAGGGATAACAACGCCCGTCCTCACCGTGCAAACACCGCAAGCGAATGCCTTCAATCGGAGGATATCATCCGTATGGACTGGCCAGCATTCTCGCCAGACTTGAATCTAGTAGAGCATGCGTGAGACATGCTTGGCCGACGAGTTGCAGCCCGTCAACCACTTGCTACATGTCTATCAGAACTTCGAAGAGAATTGCTTGATGAGTGGTGTAATATAACCCAAGATCAGATCGATTATATTTTTCTCAGCATGCTTAGGCGTTGTGCGGACTGTATTGTATCGTCTGGGAGACATACTATGTATTAACCATCATACCAAGCATGTAATCAACTCAATTAAAAGTAGAAAATGCACTTAGTAAATAATTGGAAGAGCAATCGCACGGCTAAAGTTCTACTAACATATAATTAGTTTATTTAACTTACTCTTGGAGCACTTTTGACTACTAAGCATCAATTCTCTGTAATCATCTTACCTGAAAATACGACCACCGGTCGTAAGTCTTAATCCCAATTTTATTACTTTTAATCTCCAATTATCAACTATCGACCATCCAGCAACTATCCTCACGTACCTAAATGCCAACGCTTGAATAGAACAACTCATTTAAATAAATACAGTCTTCTTCGAGGAAAAGAACACACAGTTAACAGAACTTTCAGTTAAAAAGAATAATTTTATCCAAGAGGATTAATGGAAGATTCGCGGATAGACCAGTTACAACTATTATTGACTCCTTTCCAGAAGGAAACACGACGCCATTGGTCAAGGGAGTTGTTGAATCTTTTGAAGCAAGGCGAAGAGGAATTTTGTTCGTCTAGTAATCATGGATGGATCTTGAATCTATTAATATGATTCAGAGATCAAGGCGATGAGCAAGGAATGAATTCACGGGATTTATTAATTCCCCTTCTCACAATAATGGTATGAGCCATATGGCCCAAGGGAGTGATGGTTTATTACTGGCATACTCTAAATCAGTGGTTCCCAACCCACGATCCGTGGATCAAATGGTACCGGACAGCCCAAAGACAATTATATTATTTCCATTTTATTTACTGTGGAGTACTTCTCGAGGTTTTTGCGACTTTTTATGGAAATCATTTTATATTCCATGTTAAATCACTTTATTTTTTGGTGTAGCTGTATTTTATTCTCAAGGCATATTTAAATACAATTAAATTAAAATTATTAAATCAAAACAATTTAAAATATAAACAATCAACGTCCCACCCTCAGCGGGCCGAAGTAAAAATTATCAAACGTTGACTGGTCCGTAGCGACTAAAAGGTTGGAGCGCACTGCTCTAAATTACAGCGAGGGCTATTGGTGACGGACCTCGTAATTTTGAACCGTGGTCAAGTGACGCAGATGACACCTCAACAGTCATCCTCCTCTCCAAATTTTCATGCTACTCCAAAGGCAGAACTTAAAGCCACGGCAGATTTAACATACATCAGCCCCTCTACACGGTGGGTCTTCAGTGGCATGCATCAGGACACCAATACGCGACTTGACAACGTCGGCCACAAGTTAGTGACCATGACCATTATGCCCTTATTGTTCGAGAGTAGGAGATTTCATCAACTTAATCTGTAATATAATACTGCGGTACATTTACAACAGTAAACAAGCAGATAATCTACGCATAACTCATACGCTATATTTCAATGTCACGCAAACAAAAACTCTACGGTTCACATTGGATCATCTGCAATAGATTCCGTAACAAACTTTGAAAAATAAATTTTTATAGCTAAAATTTAATGCGGTAGATTTTATCCGAGACACTCACAATAACCATAAGGCAATGAATTTTAAAATACTAGAGAGGAAGACGCGAAAATAATGTCCACAATATTTTTCGGTTTGACCCATTTTAACTGATCAAATAATACTAATATCAAAATTTATTTTACAGGGTCATTTTTCAGGATAAAAATTTATCAGTCCCATCTATAAGCGGCTTTTTAATAAAATAATTAAACGCAATTTTTAAATAATTTTATAATAGGTATACAAATGCTTCAAAAAGTCTATATATTGTTATAAATTTACGCAGCCGTCGACTCCACTTATTAGAATAATAATAGATTTGTAAATGGATCAGGACGAACAGATGACTACACGAAGACAAATCGACGTATGTACACAAAAAAATTATAACAGATTATTTACAAGAATGCAAAACGTACTCGTTATAAGCTAAACAAGCTTTAGAACGCTCCAGAAACTACTCTCTAGAATAGTTCCTCTAGCAGAAACTTAGACAGATTAAGCTCTCTTATCGCAGTCAACGCCCAGATTTTGATCTCAACTGAACTCTCTTCTGAACTCCTCCCTCTTTTGTATAGCCTTATGGTGATTTCTAGAAGCGTAGATCCTAGAGCCTTCTCAATGATTCCTTGAGGATATCGTATTTTTGCCAAATTGTCGCCAATCTGGTCACATCTTCTATGGCTGCCATAATCTTATTCAAGTTCCCCTAAAAAGTGAACTTGCCTATAAAATTCAATTTTCCCACAAGGAGAGAATTGCTGCAGGGAAAATAACATACTTGGCGTGTTTCAATATTGATTCTAATGTGGGGATTACAAAAAATGCTTCTTTTTCTCATATAATAAATTCCAATGCTTCTATTGTGGCCACGGTAGCCAAGTGGTTATGGTCACGAACTCATGATCGGCATTGTCGAGTCATGGATTCAAATTCTGCAATCAGGAAAGACCTACCATGCAGAGGGGCTGGTGCACGTTAAATCTGCCACGACTCAAATTCCCCACGCTGGCGTGGCTTAAAATGGGAGTGTAAGCTCAGGTGTCGTTTTCGTCACTTGACCTCACTAGCATCCTTTAGAGAACGCCTGTAACAAAAGAAATCAAATCAATAATTCTGCTTTTACGGCTGAAGCATTAGCTATTTGCCAAGTTTTAGATGATTGTACAGAAATCTACTTTTATTTGATATAGCCTCCTTATTCTCACATTTCTCAAAATATCCTATTCAATCATCTAAAATAATTCATACATTAGCCAGATTCTTCATGCGATCCCAGTAGAATCACAGTTGATTTTGCTCTGGATTTTGGCACACTCCAAAATATTTTGGATTGAAGAAGCTGATAAACTCACAAGATCAGACCAGCGGAATTAAATGTTTGCATTGACTAGGCTGTCGCGCATAACACATCTTCATTAACATCTACCACATCAGGATGGGGAAAAAAATTAAAATTTTTATGCCAGCAGATATTTTAATTTTGTTATCTTCTCGGCCGTTGCTATTTATCCAAGCGGACAAAAAACAGAAGATAGGACATTCCAAGCAACCGGATTGTTAGATAAATGGTCATCACAATCCAGATCTTTAGCAGAAATTTAATTTGCAAAAAAGGCAATATGTAGCACCTGTAAACGTATAAAATATTTATAGCATATTTTTTGCCGTCGAAACAATTCATAGAACATACTCAAGAACAACCTACAATGCAATATCATTTTCAGAGAACTTTGGATCAAATAATGATTAATTAACAAATATTTAGAACTTTTATGCAGAGAAACAAATGTTTTAATTTGAATGAAAACTATTAAATGGGGAGAATAACTCTCTTGCGTACAGAGGCGGATTAAGTGGGTGGTGGACCTGGCGACCGCCAGGGGCCCCGAGCTTGATGGGTTCTATTTATAAATTCAAAGTACAACAAAAGATCTAGGACCGATTCTGCAACCCCGATGATTTCCTCGTATTTGAGTCGTGTAGCAGCCCTAGTTTTCTTATCCCCGTATATCTGTAATATTGCAATGTGTACAAACTTTTCACATGCATTTTTTTCGCCCAAATTTTATTTTAAATAAATTAAAACTATTCAAATCAAACAAGTTTGTTTTCAGTTCATGGCCGTGGTTAATTACTCTCGGGTACATTTTACACTGATGGGAAAAAAAAATCCCAACACCAAGGAAATAATTTTGTCGACTAATAAAACTTCGGCAACAAAAATCGGTTACCTATGCAAATATATAGGTAATATATTTAATTGATTAAAGTTTCAAAATCACAGGTTAATGTAAACGCGAGTAGAGCCATTTCTAATGTGAAATGATGATACACTAAAAACCGGTGTAACCGCCACAATTTTAAATGCAAGCATGCACACGTGAATGTCATGTGTCGTATTGATGCCGGAGATCAGTTTTTGGGATGGAATTGCATGCCTGTTGCTCTTGGTCGGAAAATAAAAGGCTGTTTATTTTGGTGGGGAATGAATCTGATATTGCCATCCAATGATGTCCCATTCGTTCCCGATTGGAGAAAGAGCTGCTGATCTAGCAGGCCAACGTAACAGGTTGACACCATATATAAGACTGTTGGATAAACAACAGAGACGAGGGAGAAACGTTATTTTGTTGGAAAAACACCCCTTGAATGATGTTTGTAAATCGCAGTGCAAAAGTTTGAATCGCCAAACAGATGGACTACTTGCAGTCAGGGTGTGTGAATTAACTTCGAGAGTGCTCCATCAATTAAAGGAAATTGCTCACGCTAGGACCATAACTGTATGTGCAGGCCCAGTGTATCTAGGTGAAAGAAAGATTGTTTGCTGGCGCTGACATGGCCTTCTTCTAATCAATATACAGCCATCACTGCAGTGGCGTAACGTACACTCCTCAACTCTCGCATTGTGAAGCTGGGCCAGGATTCTAAGGTTTCATAGCCTGATTGACATCAATTACGGCTTGGGGTCTCTAACCTGACTTTGCAGGGGGTCCCTAATATTCTCCGTTACGCCGCTGCATCTCTGGCACCAAGACAGAAACAGCTTTGATCGGAGAACACAACTACATCGCCACTCCACTCTCCAATGATCTCTAGCGTGACATCACTGAAGTCACAGATGCCAATGATTTAGGGCAAACGGTGTGAACGCAACAGGGCATCTGGCTGGAAGCTATTTCTTAAACGATTGTTTTCTTACAGTTTACTATGTCACTCTGGTGCCAAAAAAACTGTAATTTCTGCTGTGGATGCACAACGTTCCTCAGCCATGTGGTGAATACTGTAATCTTCTCTGTCAGCGCTGACCCGTGCATGATTCAGCTATAGTTTTCTTAAGGTAGTGCCTTCTCTGCACCACTGCTGCCAAAAATCAAGCACACAGTGGATATATTCCTTCCACGTCTTTCTGTAATATCGTGGAAAGAAATTCTACCTTTATTAGCTTTATTATACAGCCTCGTGTCCAAACTCAGCGAGCTGTTGATAATGGGTTATTCGTCGTCTTAAAGTCATTTTGGACTAACATCATCTCACTACGTCAAATTTCAACGATAAATAACACTCACGAACTTCATAGTGCATATTTAAACTACACTTGATTCACATCCTCTATATGGTGCAACTAACGCCACAGTTATGCGCATAGCGAAAAATTAGAATCAAAGTTTTTTTCAGATGTATAAACAAACCTACCAAATTTCGTTGACATAGTACAAAATCTTTCTTTGAAAAGGGATTTTTATTTCCTTCAGTGTATTTTACTAATGAAACCAAATAAAATCACATAATGAAAGATATTTCTAGTTCGGAAAGCAAACTACTTAAAATTAGTTGAATTTAGGCCTTAATAGCAAAATAAAGATAAACCTTAATAGCAAGATAAAAGCTATCTTGGCTGAAATCCATGATACGAATGAGGAAAGATAAAGACCACAATACTAGAGGCGATTATAGAAACAGATGGAAAAATATCAAACTTCCATAATGACCATGATTGGGAATACCATACCCAGAGAATAAATGCTAATAGCGAATCATTGGAATAAGTTGAGTGTGAATATATATATATATAATAATAAAGGATCTAGCTTACTAAAATCTCTAGAAAATTATATTCAAAGTTTCAGAAATGAATTTGAAAAATAAACAAGGTGATAACTGATTTACCAGGGCTCTTGTTTGAAGAAAAGCTGGAAAAGCTCGGGGCAGTAAAAGGAAAAAATATTTTTGGTAAAAGTAAAGAAGTTGGTTACGAATTTTTGAAGGAAGGGAAAATTTCATAGGGGAATTCATTTTATGTCATATGCAATAGGACAAGAGCAGAACTATCCTGAAGAGCTGAGATTTATCAAACTGTTATAGAATACTTTATTGTGTTTTTGACGAGAGATTATGACCTGAAATATTAGAAAGAAAGCTACACAAAAATTAAAGGAAGCTTACAAAGACGTTATTGAATCTTTTAATTTTGACGATATGAATTGGGGCAAGAAAAGAGTGGAAGGATGTAATGAAAACCCCCACTAGAAATTTATCGAATTGCAAGAGAAATCCCAATGTAGAAATATTTTTGAAAATATTTTTAACAATACCGTTACCGAATGCATCAGGGGAAAGATTTTTTCTGTTTTAAAACGTGTTAAAAATAATTTAAGAAGTACTCTGGGAGACAAGATAAATTGAACAACATGGTCATATTTTATACAGAACAAAATTTTCTAGACAGAATAGATCTGGCAAAAATAATTGATGAATTTACAGAAGAGAAATCAAGTTGTACAGCAAACCTGTGAGCTCTTTAGTAAGGTTTTTAATTTTTTTTTATACAGCTCAGATTTTTTTTAAGATTTTTTTTTTAGCCGTTGAGTTTTTTTATCAGTACATTTTACTTTAAGAATTTAAAAGTAAGCAACTTTTTTCACTATTTTAGTTTTTCGACTCTTGACCCCATGGTCCTCAAACCTTTTACCGCCAGGGGCCTCCAACTACCTTAATCCGCCTCTGCTTGCGTGTGTTACTCGAGATCCTGCAGATCTCATACTCGCCAGTGCGGCGGTTTTGGCGCGCTTCAAAAAATCTTCAATCAATAAAATTAATTTTCCTGGTTAGGGGAAAATTACACACACACAATGAGAGTTATAACTTTTAACAGTATAGTAGAATAGAGCAGGATGAGTCTAATATTTACGCACTAAAAAAATCTAGAACGAAAAAAAAATTCTCTAAACAAACTTCTTGAGTCGATTCAAATTACGACGATGACAAACGATCAATCAATCAAAAATCCCTAAGAAACCTTCTTTTTTTTTAAAATTGTGACAATGATAAACGATCAATCAATCAAAAATCCCTAAATTCCCTAGCTAACTTGGTCCTGCCCACAATTTATTGATTAATGAAGTTATGCCAGATACGGAGCAACAGAGCTATTACTCCAACCCTACGATTTAAATAGACTCGTCCTGTCTCCCTCCATCCGGTTTTTTTGGATAGATTTTATCCTCTGTTCTTTTCAAGAGAATTTGAAATTTTGATTTTAAGATTTCGACAAGTAAGTATTACATAATTAAGTATTACTTTTTAAATAAGTAAGTGTTGAAGAATTGAAGCAGTATTTATGGCTGGCGAGAGGCGAGTTACTAAGGAGCTCTTAATCGATTTTTGCGTATTTGCGTCTCTCAGTCCTTTTTATTCCTTCCTCCCTCAAGAACCGCCATTTGGATTCTTGAAAAATTATTTCTATAAAACTGTTACTGTTTCTATACAGCAACTATTTACGAAAAAGTAGAGCAAAAATGCAGATTATAGTTTGAAACAGGGAAAACAGTAAAGAATGATGTTAGATCACACAAGTAGAAAATTCACTAAAAGATTTTTTTGTCCATCAACAGCCGGCATTTCTGGATCGATATAATCTTTCCCATTGGTTTGTCGACTTTCTTTCATCGCCAAGTCGCGTATGACATTTGTCTTAGAAACACACAGCAATGAGAACTGGTACTTATATCAATATTACAGTAAAATAAAGTTCAAAATTCTGTAATACCAACACAATTAAAAATACGAAATTTATCTTATAGCTATAGAATATTGGCTTATTTTTTTACCTATTCTTCCTTTTGCTCTTTATTTTTCTGAATTTACTTTTCTTTTTAGTATATTTATGTTGATACTTTTTTTTAAAATTTATGTTGATATCATGATCCTTCTTCCGAAAAGGACAATATAAAAAAAACGTACCAAATATAGTTACATTTTTTCTGTAGCTTTTATGACTAAATAAAAGACATAAAATAAAATGAAAAAAAAATAAGGTTTGCAATTAAAAACGGTATTAGCATACAAGAAAACATTTCTCCTGTTGGAGAATGCATACGTAATATCTCATTAATTCAAATCAAGATAAAATTCTGTATGTCTATATAAAGTAATTGTGTTTATCATCTTTTACATCATTTTGAATAATTTTAGAATCAATCAATCAATGGATTGTTGTAACATTCAATGACCATATCAATGAAATTATTAGAGTATCTACCTTACCATGCGTGTGAAATTTTTTAATTTAGTAGTTTGTAAATTAAAAGGTCTATATGCTCTTTTTTTATCCTCTTGCAATATTTTTTCTATTGTTGCCCCAAAAGTGCATGTAAAATAATATGGTACAGCAACAAGTGTGTGCGTGCGCACTTCTTGGAGTCATTTCTAAGACTTAAAACTGCTTAAAAAAACTAAGGACACAAACTAAAATCCAACTTTAATATTGCATTTTGACTTCATTATCTTGTTTAAAGTGCATTTTTATTACGCATTTCTGTTTGAATCATTCAATTTTTTTTCACACATAAAATGCTCCAAATTTTGTATCTATTGTTGTGTTAAAGTGATATTCAACTTGATCTGTTAAAGTAATTTTGATATCTCTAAATATTTAAAACTTTAAGAGTGTAACATGATAGATGAATATCTATATATGTCTATTATAAGCATACGAACTAATTTTAATAATGTGATACGAGTAGAGTTTGCCCCAAAATGTTTTGCGTGTGTGGCACACGCTCTGAGAGATTAGTAAAGACAGCTTTAAGGTAACTGGGACGATTGCGAGAAGGAAAAATGAACTTTTTTTTGCACCAAATTTAAATGGCTCTCATTTACTTAAATTTAAAGCAACGGAAATAAAATGTTTACGCTTAATTATCTGTATATTTATGTACTTGTTAATGTAAAAAAATTCATTTTAAATTACAAATAAATTTGTAAAAGCAATAATTAATCAATAACTATTTTTTTTATTTTCAATCATGTTCATACCTTTTTAGGAACACTTTGCATAAAATCTACTGCATATATAGCTGTAAAATTTCACGTAGTTTTGTAAACATAACAATCCATAAAATGAACGAAATAAATTTTATATATATAAATTTATAAAAATTTAAATTTAGTTATTTAAATTTCCTTTAAATTTTATGCAGAAATTGTGCTATATCTGAAATTTCTGAATGTTTATTTGAAAACGAATTCATTTACTTTGTTAAAAATTTGTTAATCTTGTATTATGCAAAATATCAGCACTGTGGTAAAGTAGATTTTGAGGAAAGTGTACCGGAATCACCAAAAATTGCGTTTTGAGAAATTGCAAATAAAGATATTTTCATCTATGATTTGTAAAATAATATTTTTTAATACAATATAAAATCATACCATTGTTAATTGGATTATTTTGCAACATTTCTCGGCTTTTAAATTGTAAGTTTAAAATTCTAGACTCTTTAGAAGTCTTTTTAATTACCCTTTCCCTACTTCATCAATACGTGTTATCAACGATTCACATCTTCTTCCATTTAAAATACCAAAGTTTTATGTCTATAAGTTTTAGTATTTTTACTTCACTTTGAACATCATCATTACAGGATATTACAAAATTTCTTACACATATTTTTATTGTTATAAAAATACATGAAAAAATGTCTTTGATGAATTTACGAAGTTAATTTGATGTCTGATTTAAATGGAACTCTCTTTGTTATAATTTTTAAAAACAATCTTTGTTTTTGTATTCATACATATGTATATTTATTTATTTTAGTAACATAAGTAATAACATATAGAGTTATTCATGAGCATTCAAATGTTAATAATAAGCAGTTAGGAAAAACGAAATGTCTATTTTACAAGCTGTGTATTTAATTTAGAATAATCCTCAAAATTACTTTGTACTATATCCACTTGATTTAAATTTAAAAACTACACTGGATATTTATAAATGCGAAAATAGACATAATTAACATTTCAAAAACCCAAATTTTTTTTCAAAATTTTGTAACAAATCATTTAAATTTTCCATAATTTTTGCACAAAAAATGTACAATTTTCAATAAATTTAATCATATAATATAGAAAAATTAGTTTTTTACAATACATATTGAATATACTATATTGATTTTGAAGAAAGTCTACCTGAATCACAGTTACATCACATTTGCTTACAATTTTAAAATTCAATTTTCTAGCGTTCTTTTGATCGAATTTTCATAAATAATGCATCTATAGAAGCAACAAAAAATGCCCTCTATTTTTTAAAAGTAAAATTTTAAAAAAATGCAAAATTTAAAGCACCTTCATGTCCAGTTATCTTAAACAAGAGTCAGACTGAATTATATATGATTTTTTTTGTGTGTAATTTACTAATTTAATAAGATTCAGATAGTTTTCTACAATTAACTAAAAGTAGGATTATTAAAGTATAAGAAAATAAATAGTTAACCCGAAAAATCATAGGAAAAAATAGTGCTAAAACAAGTTAAAAAAAGTTATACCAAATCAAATGCGGGGGGAGCTATGCAGTTTTGCTTAGCCAACAAGGTTAATATGATATACTTTAAAAACAAAATATTAAAATAAGGGCTTCACACATACACACACACATAGATTGGACTACATAGACATAAATAAATATAAATTTGAAAAAATAGGAATATCTCTTAAGCAGTTTCATTCAATTTCCGGATAATAATTAACAAAATTATTTATGTTTCGAAATAAGTCTTTATTTTACTTTAGATGGATGCATTAATACAAGCAGTGGGCTCTCAGACTTCTCATATGGAGGGGGGGGGTACATTTCAAAAAGCACGTAGACGAAAGCGCCGAGGGGTAATCTGTACGGTAAAGATTAAAATTTATTGGTCTAGGGGTCAGTTAAACCCCCAACTCCCCTTGTGTACGCGCCACTGAATACAAGGATGTTAAATACCGCTTGAAACAATTAAAAATGGACTATATTCTAAATAGTACTTACATTTTTTCCCTAAAAGTGTTGTATAGTCTTTATAATAATATTTATTAAATAATGTCGTAAGTATTTTGAATATAACCACTGTTTTATACAGCAATCATTTTCATTACATAAGGTAACAAACTCCTATTTAAAAAAGGATGTAACCCAATTCACAGACAACTTTTTCCAACATTTCCCCAGTTTTGTTGGAATAACAAACAACCATTAATAAAAAATTTTTATAGAAATACAAAATCTTTTTGAAGTGAAAAGGAGTTTTCAAAACTTGTCGGAATACATATTTATTCAAAAAAATAATAAAAGTTTGA
>BMAO01009260.1:0-57641 GCA_019973975.1 Trichonephila clavata | reverse complement strand
TACGTTTTCGAACAGTGCAATGCTCAATAATTGTTTCGCGTGAAGCCAAAAAGTGACGGGAAAACCCAAAGTGAG
Organism: Trichonephila clavata; assembly: GCA_019973975.1. Classification (NCBI taxonomy): domain Eukaryota; kingdom Metazoa; phylum Arthropoda; class Arachnida; order Araneae; family Nephilidae; genus Trichonephila; species Trichonephila clavata. The sequence continues at coordinate 57,566 of BMAO01009260.1, read as the reverse complement.
GATATTTGGGGAGTTTCAGTTGTGTGATTTGGTAAACATCTCCGCGGAATATTAGGTCAGTTTGTTTCCAAGTCAGGGAGTGTATACGTTCTCTGAATTTTGTTGATGTAGATACCTGGATGCAGAAGACAATGCATTCTAAATGATGACGAGATTCTGACTTCCATGCAAGAAAATCTGACCCTGTCGACGATGAAACGGATTAAGACTAGGACAACAACGAAAGTAGCAAGGGTGCATCAATACTGACACGTTTCTGCGTTAGAGTCAGGTATGGAGTGGTACAAACAACCATGAGAGTGCTCTCCTACTCAACTACTGCTGCTCAAGAGAATCAAAACCTTTGAGCGAAAACACTAAGGTGTACAATGTTACAGCGAAAAGTAAGTGATTATTTTCCACAATCAAGGTAAAATTGCGACACTTTGCACCTATTTTGCTTTTTCTTCAAGCCGTTTCCCGCCTGTGATGATTTTCAATATTCATATAGTGTGCAGTTTCATATACTGTATGGATCACATTCGTTTTTCGGTTATCCGAAGAATCGCGTATATGAACGGTGCCGGTCCCAATTGATTCGGATAAACGACGTTCTACTGTATTTACATCTATATTCAAATTATGTGTATAGCTCTAATTGTAGTCACTGATGAGGCTAGTCCTAAGTGTGTCCTTTATGAAAATTCCTTGGGACCCCTTTTTAGGAAAATAAATGAAAATGATCACATTAATAAACAGAGACACTCTTTGAAAAGAAGCCATTATAGATTATTAAAAGCTATGTATACACAATTTGAACAAATTTGTAATACCCGAGAATAATTTATTGATGTAAGTAACGATAATACAGCGGATCCAAAGCTAAAAGCTTATCGGGTAAAATGCAATGAATATTATTTATTTTATGTTTACTGGTATGGGTTACTATACTCTTTAACCGTGGCGCAAACAAGGGGGGAGTCCTAAAGGTCCGGACCCCCCACCCCCAAAAAAGAAGCCCTTGATTTTTTCGATTGATTATAATTCTGTGTATATAGTACGTAAAAATTAATAAAGTATTTGTTTTTAATAGTTAATTTTATTAATTAACACTAATTATTCATTTATTAATTAATTTTTTACTGTTTTTTGTTCCTGAACATCGACCAAATTAAAAGAATATGTTTGGCGGCGTATTGAAGCATGGAACGAGAATAGTGGACTTTCGACTTGGACCCCCACCCCCTTGAATATTCCTGTGTGCGCTACTGTTCTTTAATTTTAACACTATCACTAAACTATTTCAATAAAAAAAGAATGGTCTTGTCGACGTTTAATTTGTCCATAAAATTAAAACTGAAAACCGAAATGTAAGAGTGAATAAATTTGTCCAATAGTCATAGCCGCGGCCTCTTGACCGAAGCCATAATTTCGAGCACTTGTGCCACTGAAAACCTGCCGTTTAGAGTGGTTGATGCACGTTAAAATTGTCGAGGCCCAAACTCCGCCCGTTGGCGTGGTGCAGAACTTAGGAGAGTGGAGAGCTAATAAACACTTAATCACCCCAACATTTAACACATGTTCAAACGAAGCATAAACGCTAGCACGTAATTAGAATATTCCGAAACATTTTCCTGAAAAAAAATTCGGAAAAGTTTTGCATTTCAAATAGAAGATGAAGTTATAATAAACTCGATAAAGGTGTGTGTGTGTATTATTTTTTTAACATTGCAATTAAAATTGCTATGTAAAAATAGATGATAGATTTAAAAGTATACTAAATATATTATTTCTGATTTCAAATTAAATATTGATATAAAAACCTTAAAAAACATACTTTAGAAATAAATTCCAAAAACTTTATAAGGTTTTTAAAACAAAGATGTAGATTAAAAACTAATCCAGAGAAATAGTTTGCTACGGGATTTAAGTTTGAATAAACAGGATGTAAATTACGCACTAGAGACATAATATAATACGCATTAAATAATAATTAAAATGTGTCAAAACTTTTTTTTACGTTGCCAGTTACTCAAGCAAGCGCTTAGTGGTCTTTCTGTAAATAAATATTAATAAAGGATTAACCTCGATCAAGCATGTGTGCAGGACGCTGAAATGCACTATCTATATTAAGCATAAAAAATGTATTTTTATTTTTATTTTTCTGAAGTAATTAATACTTTAGCACATATGGGTCTAAGCTATGACCGCTTGTGGGCTACATTGCAAAAATAATTTTTTTTCTGGGCCGCACATACAATATATTTTTTTTTAACAAATTGAAATAAAAATTTACTCAATGTAATTTAATTAAAATAAATTAACTTATTTTTATTACATTTTTTAAATTTTGAATTAGGCAGGAATAGGTACACATTTGTTTTAAATTTGTAAAAGTTTCGTTTCATTTAGTTTGGATATTATGAAGATGGAAAAAATGTAGTTAATGCGATGACTGAATTTGCGTTTGTGTTGAACACACAAGCAAATCGATATCGGGTTCAATAGACGAAGTTGCAATTCTTTATGCATTTTCAAGATGTTTGTCAATGAGATCTTTGTCCTATTTTTTTTGTATGCTTCATTCTTGGAAACCAAATGTTCACAAATATAAGTACTGCCAAAAGCTGAAGACATTAATAAAGCATGAGTGTGAAAATGAGGATATTTATCGCCCGGTGTAGGTAATCCTTATAAAACTCCAGTATAGAAACATTCCCAATTTTTTCTTCCAGTTAAATGTCACTTTGCAGTTCAATGCATTCCATTTGAAGATTGGAAGGTAATTTATTTATTTCTAGAGAAAATGGGGTGGAAAATATAAAAAAATACTCTTCGTTTTTTCGAAAATCTTGAAATTTTCTTTCAAACTCTTCAATTAAATCAAAAATTAATGCTGCGTACTTTGCCTATTTTGTGTACACATTTATTTTTTTTAGTAAAAATGTGTAAATTGAAATATTTTCATAATTTGCGTTTGAGCCGCATTTTAAAAGCTTTTGGGCCGCATACTTTACCAAAAAGAATATCAGGCATTGTATAAGCATGCATTATAAATATATATATTCATTGTTGAAATTGTTTTAGCTTTCTAAAAATTTAGGGGCTCCAAATGGTTCTTTGCACCCAGACCTTTTATAGGGAAGGCCAGTTCTACATACATTAAAAGATTAAACAAGATATCAATCATTGGCATGGCCAAGTAATTTTAGCGCGTTTTTCACATGCTGTATTTTACAATAATGCAACTAATGAACTTTTTACTAACAGAAAGTAGTACTGTACCACTCCTCTAAATGTACTACTATTGAGCTGAAAAGAAATAATGACATAAATCTGTATCAGCACTATAAAAAAAAGAGAAAAAAAAAATTCTTTTCTTTTATTTCCCGTGTTTGTGCCTAACAACTTCGCTTGCGTCAACACATTCCTGTGCAATAAATGGTTTTTATAGTGCCTTGTGGTTACTTTGTTATCCCTTAAGGTTTGCACCAGGAATTTGGAACCACTTTGTACATATATATTCCAAATATTACTTCTGATTTCAAAATAATCTATGTTATGAAAACCTTAGAAAAACATGAATTAGAAAAGTGATCCGAAAATTTCGTGAGTTTTATTACAAAGATGTAGATGTGAAAACCTAATCCAGGAAATTGGTTTACTACGGTTTGGATTTTGAAAGAAAGGGATGTAAATAACGCATAAGACGTAATAAATTCTAGATAATACTTATAATGAGCTATTTCTAAATGTGTTAGTTGTGTTGAGATGTTTTTGACATTGTCAGTTACTATAGTAAATGTTGAGCCCATTTTAATGAAGAATTATCTTCGGTCACGTATGTATGCAGAACGCTTAAATGCACTTACTACATATAGCATCGAAGCAAAATTGCAAAAAAATTGTAATTTTTCTGCAGTAATTAGTGTGTACTAGCAAAAATTAAATCATACATTAAATAAATTATAAGTAATATATGTACGGACTAGTATTTTTTTAAAAATTTTACAAAAAAAAAAAAAAAATATGGCTTCAAATATTTGTTTGTACCTGGGAGAAATCATATTAGATAATGTTATTAATAAAATTCTATAAAGAAAACAATTAAGTGACTATATCAAACTTATTTTTTTTATTGGAAACAGTCATAAAATCCCCGTGCAACACAAAGTATCGTAGAAGGGATTCACAGAAGTAAGTATTAATCACATAAATTACAAAAGGATAAAAAAAAACAACTTTTGAGATTAAAAAAGATTACACAAATATTTAGAACAAATCCACAGAACTTTTTAATAACACTTCTGGTGAAAATTAGGAGTCCAATTTATATTAAGTCCCTTTAAAGCCAGTTTTCGGATCTTTCTCTCTTCCTGACATACTTGGAACACAGAAGAAGAACATGTTCTACATTTTCCTCGCCACCAATATTACAATCGCAGGAAGATGAAAATTAAATTAAATTTGTTAAAGTAGCGTTTAAAGTTACCATGACCAAGGAAAAATTGGGTTATTTTGTAATTAGTATAAAAATGATTTATTAATAAAACTCTATAAAAAATTAAGTGCTAATATCAAACTGTTTGGCATACATTTTTCTTCGAAGAACAACGGACATAAAAGTTGTAAAACAAAGGAAACGGTATTTAAAATGTTTATAAACCAAAACCACGATTTATATATAAGAACTGTTTGGATTCGGATACTGACTTTGAGGATTTATATGATATAATTATTATTTTTTTAATGAAAGTTCAATTCACACACACACAAAGCACTCAGAAAGGTAAGTGATTAAGACTGCTTGTGCATGGATAACGGAAAATGTTAAAAAAAAATCTGTTTTTCTTAAACTACCTTTGTATCCTAAAATTAGTGGATTCTGTAAACCCTAAAAACCCTAAGCCCCTATTTTAACACTAAAAGAGTTCAAAAACTTTTGACATACGTAGATTTACATACATATAGGAGAGTTTCTGAACATTTAATTAGTGCAAATGAAATATACATATAGTGCAAATATATTTGCATATTATATATAATATATATATATATAGTGCAAATTTAAATAGAGAGAAATGAATCTATTACAAAATTTTCTAATGAAATTTATCAAACAAATTTTCATTTAAATTTATAAAAATGCATTACCTTTCATTGGTAATCCATTTTAATTAATAATCTTACATTCTGCTACGGAATAAAAAAATGTTAGTTTTAAAATTAAATATAAAACAATAACTTTATTTCAGAATCGTTTGACGAAAAAAATCTCTCCTTAAAGAACAGAAAACAAATTTTTAAAAAAAGTTTATAATTAAATGAAAAAATATTTCCTATATATACAGTGGACCCCAAAAGTGTTCGTACACTTGCAATTTCCTATAAAATTTAACGATTTCGACTAATAAAAATTAATATATTGTAATTGTAATTTTTTTTATCATATCTGCAACTTGTTCTTAATAGAATGACATGATTATTTTCTTAAAAATGATATAACTATTTATTTTAAAAATTACTAAGCAAAAAGATATTGAAAAATTACGCCACAAAAGTCTTCGTACACCTAACAAAAATCTCAACTGAGCTGTATAAATATTGTATTTCTTTCTTACTTTAGTACTTAGTAGGATATCTTTTAGTGTGCACAATAACTTTTAAATGTTTTGGTATAGATTTAATCAGTTATTTGTAATTTCTGCATCGGTTTTCCTCCATGCTTCTGTTATTATTGTTTTTACTTCCCATTATGTGTTTATATGTCATGTTTCTTTTTTTTTAAATCAAATTCTCACCAAATATGTTCTACTGGGCTAAATAAACTGATTGAGGAGGTTTTTTCAGAATTTTGAGACAGTTCTTGAGACACCAGTGGCATACATTGAGAGAAGTGCGCTTGGTGTTATTATCTTGTTAAAAAATGAAGTGATCTCCAATATCCAAATTTTGGTCGGATAATTTAAAATTCCTCTAAAATATTTAAATAGAGCTCATGATTCACAATACCATAAAAAAAACCAAATTACCTAATTTTAAAGTCGATTTACACCCCCATGCAAGAACTTCTCCACCTCCATGCTTCAGCATGGAGGTGGAGGAGTTCTTGTTCCACATAAATTCATGGGATTAAATTCCTCATTTTTTCATTTACAAACTATTATATGCCCATCAGAACCAAAAATGTTTAATTTTCGTCATCCCAATCAATTGCTGTCAATTTTGAATTTTCTGAAACTTAATCCCAAGAATCAAATTGGATCAATGAACCATGGAGATGGAAGTGTTCTTGCGTGGAGGTGTAAATCGGCCTCAAAATTAGGTAATTTGGTATTTTTTGATGGTATTGTGAATCATCAGCTCTATTTAAATATTTTAAAGTGAAATTTTAAATTATCCGCGCAAAATTTGGATATTAAAGACGACTTCATTTTTTAACAAGATAATGACCCCAAGCACTCTGCTCTCAATGTACGCCGCTGGTGTCTCTATAACTGTCCAAAATTCTGAAAAAACCTCCTCAATCAGTTTATTTAGCCCAGTAGAACATATTTGGTGAGAATTTGATTTTAAAAAAAAAGAAAACATGACATATAAACACATAATGGGAAGTAATAACAATAATAATAGAAGCATAGAGAAAAACCGATGCAGAAATTACAAAAAACTGATTAAATCTATACCAAAACATTTAAAAGTTATTGTGGACACTAAAAGATATCCTACTAAGTACTAAAGTAAGAAAGAAATACAATATTTAAAGCTAAGTTGAGATTTTTGTTAGGTGTACGAAGACTTTTGTGGCGTAATTTTTCAATAGCTTTTTGATTATTAATTTTTAAAAATAATAGTTACATCATTTTTAAAAAATAATTATGTCATTCTATTAAAAACAAGTTGCAGATATCATAAAAAAATTAAATTACAATATTAATTTTTATTAGTCGAAAACATAAATTTTATAGGAAATGCAAGTGTACGAACACTTTTGGGTCACTGTATATAAAAAGCTAAAGAAAAAAAAAAAAAGATTAATATTGAATAATACACGCAAATTTTCGGTAGATTTAATAATGTACTAATGAATTATAAATCCAGAATAAACATAAAAAGAAATAAATAAGAATAAGTATAAAATGTTAAAAAGAGCTGAATAGAATTTCAATGAATACTTAGTGTACACAGATAAAAGCGTATATAGATGATGTAAATGTTTTTCCTTTCAACCAAAATTTTTAAAAAGTCAAACTAAAATTTTAAACGTATATATATATAAATAATTATTAACTATTAATTTTTTGAAGCATAAATACTTTATACCTAACCATTATAACAATCACTAATTTTAAATGTAATTTTTTAAATGTAAAATTACGTATTCTTCTTTTTCTTTATCGTTATTGGAATTTCTTAACAAAACAACTAGAGTGTTACTAGAGAAGTTCCATTGCTTTTTTTACTTTTTGCCATCAAGTGACCTAAATGTTTTTCTTTCGTTTTATTTTCAAAATTATTTAAATTTCTTATTTCCGTTTTCCTTTTTAATTTGCTTTAAATATATTATTTCCGTTTTCCTCTTTATTTCGCTTTAAGTTTCTTATTTCCGTTTTGCCATCTAAAAGTTTTATCTTTTTTTTCCCGTTTCGCCATCGCTGTAATTGTTTCTCTTTTTCCGTTTTGCCATCGAAGGTATAAATTTCTATTTTCCGTTTTGCCAACACAGATAAAATTTTTTACTCCCGCTTCTCTATTCCTAAAAATAAAATTTTTTTTTGTAATTGCCAACGTGAAAATGAATTTGTTTCTTCCTGTTAGTATTTTCAAAAATAAATTTGATTCTTTTTTAGAAAAACAATTCTTTTTATGTTATTAAACTGCATCGTTTGCAATTTAATTTTTAAAACTAGAATCGCGAATTTAATTTGTTTTTCCTTTTTTTTTTTGGTTTTGTTTAAATTTGTATTTTGAATATGAAAGAAATTATTCAGTTAAATTTTATTGTCATTTTTTCTAATAATCTTGTCTTAAATCAAAGCTGGTAAGTGTGGAAAAAAGTTTGCTTTATCATAGAAAATTAACAAGTTGTCTGAAGAGATGATTTTTCGTATTTCAATTTCTTTTTCAGTTAGAATTCTTTTCTTTTCTTTTTCTTATTTTTTTTGTTGTTCATTTTTAATAATTGTTCTGTAATGAAAAACAGTGGTCCAGAATGAATTTTTATAACTAAAATTGATAATTTAACATTATTCTTTTTTTATCCTCTCTACATTATTATGTTTTTTTTTATAGGAGAAAAAATGCTTCATAAACTTTTATTGTTTATTTTTCCTGATTATTTTTTTTACCAGATAAATCTTTTTAATGGGGAAAATTTCACTTAATTGTATTAAATTTATAAATCAATAAACCTTAAGAAATGAGTTTTTATTTACATTATTTATCAGCTTTTTTTTGTACTTTTGATTATGTACTTATTAGATGAAATGCAGTGGAGAAAAACGGTTTTACATAACGAAAAAAAGTACAATTTCATAAGTCTAAAAATGCATTTAAAACTTATAGAAATGAATATATAGTAGATACGTAAGCCGCACTGATAGAAAGCGCATGTTTTCAGATTTTGTTTCCCTCTGGAAATCTAATTTTATGGAAGTATTACAAATGTATATTATTATAGTTATTGAGTAAAAACTTTGTAATGTAAAACGGTTTGTGTGTGAATTATTGTACAATATTTTTATGTGTATTAAAACTTCCTTAAATCATCATTTTCAACTAATTTCTTACTTTCCCTTTGTTGCATTCAAAAACTTTTTTTTCCCTACACAATCATAGCATTTTAGAAATCTTGCTTAATATGAAGATGGGGTTCATACCAGAATACGAATTTTTCAAAAAAAAGGATTTTGTGATTACTTATTCTTGTTTCGTCCTCAAATTATAATTAAATACTATTAATAAAATTTTTATTGCCTATGATTTACAAACAAATCTAAATCTAATGCTATCATTTTAAAAAATTTGCTATGTTCTATGAACAAATCGAAATCTGGTGTTGATTAAAATGTTAATTTTTGTTTTATAAGGAGAAAAGGAATTTCTTAAACATTCTTTTTTGAACATTTTCACATTCTATAATTTCCCTATTAATTTAATATTCAGCCTTTAATAATAATTAAATACTTTGAATATCATATTCTGAATTTTTTAGTATTTATATAATTTTTTTAAAAAAATGTTTATGAACTTTTTAGAAAATTATTTTTAAGGAACTCATGGAATTTAATAAGTCCAATTTCTGTGTAAGAAAATCCCATTTTAATACAATAGAACGTCGTTTATTCGAACGTTTATTATCCGGAGCTTAAAAAATCCGAACCAAAGTCCGGATACGTTTTCGAACAGTGCAATGCTCAATAATTGTTTCGCGTGAAGCCAAAAAGTGACGGGAAAACCCAAAGTGGGTTTTCCCGTCACTAACCCATTTGGGGAGTTTCAGTTGTGTGATTTGGTAAACATCTGCACGGAATATTAGGTCAGTTCGTTTCCAAGTGAGGGGGTGTATACGTTCTCTTTTGCTGAATTTTGTTGATGTAGAAACCTGGATGCAGAAGACAATGCATTCTAAATGATGACGAGATTCTGACTTCCATGCAAGAAAATCTGACCCTGTTGACGATGAAACGGATGAAGACGAGGACAACAACGAAAGTAGCAAGGGTGCATCAAATACTGACACGTTTCTGCGTTAGAGTCAGGTATGGAGTGGTACAAACAACCATGAGAGTGCTCTCCTACTCAACTACTGCTGCTCAAGAGAATCAGAAACCTTTGAGCGAAAACACTAAGGTGTACAATGTTACAGCGAAAGGTAAGTTTTGCACCTATTTTGCTTTTCCTTCAAGCCCGTTTCCACCTGTGATGATTTTCAATATTCATATAGTGTGCAGTTTCTTATACTGTATGGATCACATTCGTTTTTCGGTTATCCGAACAATCGCGTATATGAACGGTGCCCGGTCCCAATTGATTCGGATAAACGACGTTCTACTGTATTTACATCTATATTCAAATTATGTGTATAGCTCTAATTGTAGTCACTGATGAGGCTAGTCCTAAGTGTGTCCTTTATGAAAATTCCTTGGGACCCCTTTTTAGGAAAATAAATGAAAATGATCACATTAATAAACAGAGACACTCTTTGAAAAGAAGCCATAATAGATTCTTTAAAGCTATGTATACACAATTTGAACAAATTTGTAATACCCGAGAATAATTTATTGATGTAAGTAACGATAATACAGCGGATCCAAAGCTAAAAGATTATCGGGTAAAATACAATGAATATTATTTATTTTATGTTTACTGGTATGGTTTACTATACTCTTTAACCGTGGCGCACACAAGGGGGGAGTCCTGAGGGTCCGGACCCCCCACCCCCAAAAAAGAAGCCCTTGATTTTTTCGATTGATTATAATTCTGTGTATATAGTACGTAAAAATTAATTAAGTATTTGTTTTTAATAGTTAATTTTATTAATTAACATTAATTATTCATTTATTAATTAATTTTTTACTGTTTTTTGTTCCCGAACATCGACCAAATTAAAAGAATATGTTTGGCGGCGTATTGAAGCATGGTACGAGAATAGTGGACTTTCGACCTTGGACCCCCCCCCCCCTTGAAAATCCCTGTGTGCGCTAATGTTCTTTAATGTTAACACTATCACTAAACTATTTCAATAAAAAAATAATGGTCTTGTCGACTTTTAATTTGTCCATAAAATTAAAACCGAAAACCGAAATGTAAGAGTGAATAACATTGTCCAATAGTCATAGCTGCGGCCTCTTGACCGAAGCCATAAGTTCGAGCACTTGTGCCACTGAAAACCCGCCGTGTAGAGGGGTTGATGCACGTTAAAACTGTCGAGGCCCAAACTCCGCCCGTTGGCGTGGTGCAGAACTTAGGAGAGTGGAGAGCTAATAAACACTTAATCACCCCAAATTTAACACATGTTCAAACGAAGCATAAACGCTAACACGTAATTAGAATATTCCGAAACATTTTCCAGAAAAAAAATTCGGAAAAGTTTGCATTTCAAAATAGAAGATGAAGTTATAATAAACTCGGTAAAGGAATTGTGTGTGTGTGTGTCTGTTATTTTTTTAACACTGCAATTAAAATTGCTATGTAAAAATAGAAGATAGATTTAAAAGTATACTAAATATATATTATTTCTGATTTCAAATTAAATATTGATATAAAAACCTTAGAAAAACATACCTTAGAAATATATTCCAAAAACTTTGTAAGGTTTTAAAACAAAGATGTAGATTAAAACCTAATCCAGAGAAATGGTTTGCTACGGGATTAAAGTTTGAATAAAGAGGATGTAAATTACGCACTAGGCATACTTAATACGCATTAAATAATAATTATAATGTGTTAAAACTTTTCTTTACGTTGCCAGTTACTCTAGAAAGCCTGAGTGGTCTTTCTGTAAATAAAAATTAATAAAGGATTAACCTCGATCCAGCATGTGTGCAGAACGCTGAAATGCACTATCTATATTAAGCATAAAAAAATGCATTTTTATTTTTATTTTTCTGAAGTAATTAATACTTTAGCACATATGGGTCTAAGCTATGACCTCTTTTGGGCTACATTGCAAAAATAACTTTTTTCTGGGTGGCACATACAATATATTTTTTTTAACAAATTGAAATAAAAATTAACTCAATGTAGTTTTATTAAAATAAATTAACTTATTTTTATTACATTTTTTAAAATTTGAATTAGGCATGAATAGGTACACATTTGTTTTAAATTTGTAAATGTTTCGTTTCATTTAGTTTGGATATTATGAAGATGGAAAAAAATGTAGTTAATGCGATGACTGAATTTGCGTTTGTGTTGAAAATACAAGCAAATCGATATCGGGTTCAATAGACGAAGTTGCAATTCTTTATGCATTTTCAAGATGTTTGTCAATGAGATCTTTGCCGTATTTTTTTTTGTATGCTTCATTATTGGAAACCAAATGTTCACAAATATAAGTACTGCCAAAAGCTGAAGACATTAATAAAGCATGAGTGTGAAAATGAGGATATTTATCGCCCCGGTGTAGGTAATCCTTATAAAACTCCAGTATAGAAACATTCCCAATTTTTTCTTCCAGTTAAATGTCACTTTGCAGTTCAATGCATTCCATTTGAAGATTGGAAGGTAATTTATTTATTTCTAGAGAAAACGGGGTGGAAAATATAATAAAATACTCTTCGTTTTTTCGAAAATCTTGAAATTTTCTTTCAAACTCTTCAATTAAATCAAAAATTAATGCGGCGTACTTTGCCTATTTTGTGCACACATTTATTTTTTTTAGTAAAAATGTGTAAATTGAAATATTTTCATAATTTGCGTTTGAGCCGCATTTTAAAAGCTTTTGGGCCGCATGCTTTACCAAAAAGAATATCCGACATTGTATAAGCATCCATTATAAATATATATTCATTGTTGAAATTGTTTTAGCTTTCTAAAAATTTAGGGGCTCCAAATGGTTCTTTGCACCCAGACCTTTTATAGGGAAGGCCAGTTCTACATAGATTAAAAGATTAAACAAGATATCAATCATTGGCATGGCCAAGTAATTTTAGCGCGTTTTTCACATGCTGTATTTTACAATAATGCAACTAATGAACTTTTTACTAACAGAAAGTAGTGTGTACTGTACCACTCCTCTAAATGTACTACTATTGAGCTGAAAAGAAATAATGACATAAATCTGTATCAGCACTATAAAAAAAGCAAACAAAATTTTATTTTTTTTACAGAAGCTACAAAAGCCCGTACAAGGTGACTTAACTCCTTGTCTAGGCATAAAACTCGCTTCTATGTATTTATTCTTTTAAGTTTAACAAGGAAAAGTATATACAATTAATAATAACTTAATTACTACATTACTTAAAGTTTATTTAGCTTAACTAACAAAGTCTTATGGAATGAAAAGAATGACTCGGATACGTAAACACTGATGGTGTAGTCAGTCAAATATATCACTTTACTGTTTAAAAAAGAATTAAGTTTTAAAAGTAAAATCAGAGCCTTTTATACTTGTTTTCTGAACTTTTTTTGTGAAGATTTCCTCCAAAATGCAGGTAGATTTTTTTAAAAAAACTTTTTGCAAACAATAAATTTACTAGGTAAAATTTGTGAAAATTTTGTTATAAACAAGCGAAATTCAGGAAATTTGTAGGAAAACTATGGGAAAATTTAAATATGATTCGGCTCATCAAGGACACAAATGCGACTAAATGCCGAAAACCCAAGGTCAATTGGTTGCTTATTGTCTGAGAAAAAGGTACGATAAAATATGGAACGAAGATGAAATTTACGTCCTAAATAGCGGTTTTGTTCCACTACGTGAAAAACGCGCTAAAAAAGAAAAAGAAAATAAATTATATATACAAAGTAGGGTTCAAAAATTCCCTGACTGAGTCTTTACTTAAAAAATATTACCAATTAAATTGCTGATGCATATTCTTTTTTGAAATAAGACCTTTGAGCAACAACGCATATTTGCCAGGATCATCGAAATATTTCTGGAATCCTTTTTAAGCCACGTCTCTTAATTCTGCCTGTGGTGTTCTTTTAATTTCATCAGCAAATGGGAATTGTCGACCCTGAAAGCGACGTGCCAGTTGTGGAAATATTCTGAAGTCACAGGGAGCGAAATAGGAGGAATAAGAAGAATTTTCATTTTCATCCCATCATTGTTTGATGCCTTGTTCAGACTACCACCAAAGAAACCTTTTCGATTTTTTCAACGGTGCATGAAGTCTGTGGACGTCCAGAGCGTTCGTCGTCTTCGACCCATTTCCTGCTTTGAAGCATCAATGCAATGCAAAGGATTGCGTTCGCGATATCACTAGTCAACAAAAAACAACTTTTTGTCTGTTTCCTAGTTTTAAATAGCCTATTCTTACTAATTTTGGGTTGAAAAAAAAAACGAATATGTAAAAGAAATTTGTTTATTAGCTCTTGTGTTACCACAGTCCATCCATCAATTTATTGATAAACTTGAAGAACAAACTATTTCTAACTAATGCATACAGTATTATAAGTCATGTTTCAAGAAACAGTGTTCACATCAGATATCAGTAGTATTTTTTAGTTTATTTCCTGTGAACATTTCCTTTTGAATTGCCTCTTGTATATCGAAGCCCGAGTATCCCTTATAACTGTCAGGCAGTAGTTTGCGAGCATTGATTCTTCCCGTCGACCCTGATATATACGCTCCATTGCTGTGTTATCTTGATGAAACCTTTCACCGTGTTCAGATCGCTTACAGTTCCACAGTTTTTAGTGAAAAAATCAAGATCGGAATGTAAAAAATGGATCTTTAGAGACATTGCATCCTGGACTATGAAAATTTTGTAGAGGTTCTTTCACCAACTGTTGATAGTTTTCATCCTTTTTGCTGTCTGAAAATCATTTTACTACACTTATCTTTGATATCTAAATAGAGTTGAATTGATTTATCTTGAGTTATAAGATTAAAAACAGCGAATTTCGCTTGAATCGCGCACTATTGTCTGTTCTTTGTTCTACTGATGCACTAGATTAGAATCAAAACACACCTGAAGGAAGGTGGTGTGGTTACACGGCTTTCGTTGAAATAAAAATTGATCCTGAGGCAAGAGCTTCCATCTATCCACTCAAATGAACATCAAAAAGATTATACACAGAAAGTAAAGATGAGTAGAAATACAGCTATTTATGAATAGCGAGTTCTGATTCTTGAAAACAAGAGCTAATCGGAAGTTTTTATGATAATTTTCGTGTTTAGCAGACCAAGATACTTCACAATAAACTATCTTTGAGCCGGAAACAATTGTGTGTGTGTGTGTGTGATGTTGCCTAGTGTAATATATAACTGCCTTAAACATGCTTCAACATTTCGTAAGTCTCCGTAGCTCTTTAAAGAATACACTTTTTGTAAAATGTTATATTCATTCTCTGCTTCCTAAACGTCATTTCTTTCAATCTCCGGCTACTAAATGCATGAGTTTGCAAAATAAGATGTCGTGGTGAGTCACCGTTCACTTGATTTAGGACAAATCACTTTTAGAATAGGGAAAGAATGCAGTGACACAGAAACGTTATCGCAGTTACTGCAAATTTTTTTCACTTTATAGCAGGGGTGGGCAGATTTTTCCAGGGTACGGGCTACTTCTAATTTTTTCAAGGTGTTACGGTCCACCCAGTATCAGTGGCCCACCCAGTATCCCACAAAGGGGGAGGGTCCACGGTTCCAAACCCTTTTCCATAGCTCATGATTTTTTCGATCAATTTATAATCCCATGTATATAGTACGTAAAATTTAATTAAGTATTTGTTATTAATAATTTTTTATTAATTAATGCTAATTATTTATTCTATAATTTATTTCTTACTGCTATTTGTTCCCGACAATCTACAAAATGCAAAATGCAAAAAAAAAAAAAAAAAAAATGTTTGGCAGCGTATTGGGCTAGGTTATGAGAATGGTAAACATTCGACCCTGGACACCACACCGCGCCCCCTTAGAAAATTTCACGAGTGTCCTCACTGCCCAGGGTCGTAGGTGTGGTGAGATAAGGAAAAAGTCAACAATACTTATTATAACTTAATAATGAATACGGAATATGAATTTACCTACGTAAATGAAATGAAAAACTCACTTTTTTGAAACCGCGTTTAAAGCAAAACGCAAAATACAAACATAATAATAATAGCCACAAATATAAGAATATATCGCGATGTATCTATTATCAAACAATTCAAAATGCATTAAAAAATAAAACATTTTCATCTAAAGTTAGTTCTCGTAATTATAGTCAGTAGAAGACTTAGTCTGTGTACTGCCAGCCAAGCTTGAATATTTCCATACACATTTACTAAAGGCTAATCTTCAGGCGGTCACTCCAAATTGCCTTGGCGGTCCACCGGTCAATCGCGATCGACGTAATGTCCACCCCGGCTTTATAGGCTCAGTCAGGGAACTGTAGAATCCTACCTCGTATTTATTATAGCCACTTTGATTCATGCAAAAAATAAATAAATAAAAAAATGGCAATTATAGAGACTACCGGTAGAAGTGAAAACTTAGAGCTTTTAGTATTAAAATTTGAAATTTCATAATGTTCGAATTAAAATTATCAACATCAATCTGGTTTTCACATCTATTGACACTCCGAGCAACAACTAAATGCATGTTTATATGGTTTTTTATTGTTCAAATATATTACGGGCTGTACAAGATCATGACAAAATATAAATACAATTCAATTGAAATGACAATTAATATACAATCACATTATTTATGGATAGTATTTGTATTTACTTAAATTTCAATGTACTTGATTTTTAACATTACTTTAATTGTTTGCATCATTGTCATCATTAATTTCAACATTTTACTTAGATTTTTTGTACTTTCAATTATTTCATTTTGTTCTAAAAAAGGTACAATATGCTTATGGTAACTAAAGTAAGAAAGGAAAATGTTTGATTTAAATTTATCTAAGTATCGCGTAAGAACCGCATCGATCGTAGTTTTATATTTTATAGTTCTGAGTTTTCTATTTCATTGGACATATTTAAATTAAGTGTTTCATTTATAAAATCAATTAGTGGTTGATTTTTATCATCTGCAAAGTTAATATTGAAGTCTCCACTTAAAATCATCGGTACATTATCATATTTTTCGCCAAATCTTTTTTCGAGTATTTCAGAACCTTCTTTTGTATAAATCATCAAATTTTCGAATAAAAATATTTGTATCTGTCTCATAGATTTTCCAGGCGAAATATAAACGGTAACCATTAATATGTATTGCCCATTCTCGGAATCGCAACGAGCAATGCACCTAAATCCATTGAATTGCACTTTTAGATATACACAGCACTATACGTCAGCTGTATAGCTACAGATATACTGCTATAAGCATGTCGGTGATGCGAACGCACGAGATTTCACCCATCCAAAAAGAGTCTAAGGCGAACAGTACACTGCGCGTGCACCAGTTAGAGCATGTCGGTGACGCGAATCCATAAGAATTTCCCCTACCAAAATGTGCCCAACGCCGCTAAAGAAGTTTTCCCTTAAAAAAAACATTTTTGTGGTTGATTTTAGATAAAGTATTCTACATAGCATTTCAGACTATGAGTCTTGTGTAAGGTTGATTACATTACTTGCTTTTGTTTAAATGTTATGTTTGAATACTAAATTATGTATTCCTTCCTCTCTCTTATCCCTAATAAACAAGGGGTATGTCTAATTGCCAGTAGCGCACACAGGAATTTTTCAAGGAAGGAGGGGGGGGGGATCCAGAGTCGATGGTCCACCATTCTCGTATCATGCTCCAATACGCCACCCAATATATTCTTTTGATTTTGTCGATTTTCGGGAACAAAAACAGTAAAAAAGTAATTTTTTTAAAAAATTTATAAATCCCGTGCACCACGTAATGTATAACACGGGGGCATACAACACAGACAGAAGAAAGGATTACAACACAAACATCCATGCCTTCTCCGGGATTCGAACCCAGTCCCTACGGCACCGCAGTCAGCTTCACTGACCACTATACCGAATGGGCGGCTAAAAAAAAACTAATTAATTAATGATTAATACTAATTATTGAATAAATAATTAGAATTCTGAATAAAATTAATTATTAATAACAAATACTTTATAAAATGTTACGTACAATATCCATAAAGTTTATAATCGATCGTGAAAAAAATCAAGGGCTATGGGGGTGTTCCGGACCCGAAGACCTCCTGCCTTGTGTGTGTCACTGCTAATTGCTCTTTTTAAGTAACAGATTTCAGTCTGATAGTATATTTCAATATTCAATGTCTCAGGGAACATTTTCCATTACCTTATTGTAATTGAAGTTATTTTAAAATGTTTTCTTTTCAGATGCTTTCATAGAAAGTTGGAACTTGAAAACTCTTTCTTAGTTTTTAATATAAGGATTACGCCTCAGCACTATCATTGACCCTCCAGAATTCATCGATTCCATATTCGGACGATAGCCCTTGGATCCTGGCCAATGCGAGAGCAATACCGCGGAACGATAAACTTCACTTTCGGTAGGCCATGAACTTACCTCTATCAAATTTCGACAGGTATTGATAGCCAGTCCTTTTTCTATGTAGAGATTTCAAAAGATATATTTCACAAACAACCAATATTTAAGGTATCCGATTACCTACACAACTTTTTTTTAAAAAATTAAAAAAAAGAAGATATGGGGATTATTTTTTATGGTTTTTAGATTATTTTAAGAAAAATATGCTAAAATTAAGAGTAGAAGAAGAAATTATTATTACTAAAATGGGAAACAAGATATCAACCATTGGCATGGCCAAGTAATTTTAGCGCGTTTTTCACATGTATTTTACAATAATGCAACTAATGAATTTTTTACTAACCGAAAGTAGTACTGTACTTAAAAAAATTAAAAATTATTAAATTTAAATATGATTCGGCTCATCTAGGGCACAAATGCGACCCAATGCCGAAAACCCGAGGTCAATGGGTTGCTTATTGGCTGAGAAAAAGGTACGACAAAATATGGACCGAAGACGAAGACGAAATTTGCGTCCTACTAGCGCTTTTGTTCCACTACGTGAAAAACGCGCTAAAAATGGGTCAAAATTGACAAAAAATAACATAAACATTCTGTACCAGACGTTCTGAACAGATTTTTAATTTCCCCCTTTTGATGTGTTGCTGTGTTATTCCTTTTTGAAATCACCTTCAGGATGAGAGACATTTTAATTTTTGAAAGAATTAGAGCTCTTTATATTTGCTATTATATGAAATTGCTTAGAAAAACAGTGATTTTATTCACATAAGAGACTGTAAATTTTGTAAAAAAACAATGGTTGATATTTGGAAGGTTAAGACACTTCTACTATTATACAGAAAATATGCACAACAAATTTCAGTTAATTATTTTCAAAACTTTTTGGACAATTTCTGTCCCCGTTTGAGGATTTTCAAAAAAACATATTTGGAGTAAAACGCGTTTTAAAGTATGGCATATCATATATATTTTGCTTTTAGTATTGGCATCTGCTTTTACGAAAACACTTGTAGTTTTTGTTCTAGTGAACGGAAAATAATAAACTTCGTAGTTTTAAAAAGCTAATAAGATGACTTATAAAAATAACTATAAAAAAATGTTGTCAATTTTTGGCAAAATTCACAATTTTAGGATAGTCGGATACCTTACAACGTATTCTATTCAGTTGCGTTCACAAAGTTGGGACTTGAAAACTCTTCCTTAGTTTTTAATATAAAGATTATGCCTCGGCACTATATCGGTGACCCTCCTGAATTCATCGATTCCATATTCGGACGAGAACCATTGGATGCTGGCTAATGCGAGAGCCGTACCGCGGAACGATAAACCTCATTTTCGGTAGGCCACGAACTAACTTACCACTATCAAATTTCGACAGGTATTGATAGCCGACCCTTTTTGAATTCCTATTATTAGTTCACTCTCTATATATTTATGTATATGTATATTTATTTTGTTCAAATTTTCAATCGTTAATAAAATACTTTCTATTCATCCAATCAAATTCAGAGAAATTTTTTTAAACTGATACTGGATGACATTTGATGTAAATAGTTTTTCAAATATTAATGAATTAATTACGTCTAATTAATGAATTACTGGTTTTCGACGCCAACTTAGATTCATCTCCATTGTTGTAACAATATTACTGTTAAGACAATGACAAAATTTGCCGTCGAAAACCGGCTTTTCAGCCAAACTGGGTGCGCATTGTTACAACAATGTAGACAAATCATGCTCTTTTTTCAATTCCTACTATTAATTCACATTCTCTTCCTATATATATATATATATATATATTATATATGTATACATCTTGTTCAAATTTTCAACTGTTAATTAAATACTTTCTGTTCATCCATTCAAAGAAGGAATTGACTTAATATTTTTTTATATTACTTGTTCTATATGAGATTTCACATGATA
Organism: Trichonephila clavata; assembly: GCA_019973975.1. Lineage (NCBI taxonomy): Eukaryota > Metazoa > Arthropoda > Arachnida > Araneae > Nephilidae > Trichonephila > Trichonephila clavata. The sequence continues at coordinate 37,522 of BMAO01009260.1, read as the reverse complement.
TTTTTCACAAACAACCAATTCTTAAATGCGATTCCCGAATGAGAAACCCGCTTTGATACAGAATTTGAAATGCCGTTTCTCCGTAAATGACGATTTTTATCTTAATTTTATAATGGGAAATATTAAGACATTAAATAATAAAGCATCGATATTTTAAAACAGTGACCATTTTTGCAAATTTTCCGGGGCCAAAAAAAGCAACCGATGTCTCCAATTATTAGAATAATGACAGACTTATTACAAAAATTGACGAGAACGAACAAATGACTACACGAAGGAAAATTGACATATGTGCAGAAGGAAACATAAAAACAGATTATTTATTGTAGTGGAAAACGCTCTCATGAATAACAAGCTTTACAATGATCCAGAAATCACTCTCTAGAAAAGTTCCACTCATGAAGTTTCTCTCAAAAACAGTCAACACACAAGACTGAACTCTGATCTCGACGTCTATACTCCACCGAACTTCATACAGTCTCCTGTAAATTTCCAGAAGGGTTAATCCAAGAGACTTCTCGATGGTCCTTTGGCGATAAAGTATTTTCATCAAATTTGTCACCAAGCTAATCAGTGCGACGTTAATATTCTCTCACTCTCTCTCACCAAAGCCAGCAAAAATCTTGGTCGCATCTTCTACGGCTACCATATTTTCTTTTCATTTTGGGAAGTGAACATCTCTTGTAAAACTCAATTTCTTACAAGATGTGCACCACCGTGGGGAAAACAACTAAAGTGGGTGCTTCAATATCGTAGGAATAATATCGTCGGCCTGATTATCAGAATGCGTAACTCCTTCTAAGGTGTTAATTTTCTATAAGAGTGCTATGCGCCAAGTTCTTGTTCATGTTCGCCAAGATGGGCAATAACATTACAATATGGTTACTTTATATTTTTATCGTGTGGTAATGTGGTTGAGCCTTGGGAATAACGTATATTAGAGTTAATTTTTATTGATATGTTTCCCGCGGTAACCCTATTAATTTCACACACAGACGATTTTAATTCGATTTCCTTAAAAATTTAACCATTTCCACTACATTTGTTCAACAAGCTAATATTTCAGTCTTCTGTTGTATTTTGTGCTATTTTCGAACATCGATATTTTTTCATAAATATTACAAATGTTATTTATAACTATTATTATATTATATGAGCACTATTATATATAATAATTGTATTACATGAATATTATTATATATAATAATAATTATTATATAAAATTATAAGAATATTGTCATGTATCATAATTACTATTAAATATTATATTATATGATAATAAAATAATATAATACATATTATTATTATGTATAATTTTTATTATATTATATTGATATTCACATAAAATTGATTGATATTGCTTATTTTTAACCTATTCCTATATTCTTCATTTGAAATATATTTCAAAACAGTTCTTTACAATTATTTTCCTGATGGTTTGTTACCGCTAGGCCGCCATCTTGGATTCCATGTAACTTGACAACAACCACTGTGTGTGCTTGGCGCGTAGCACTCATATATCAAATTAGCTCCCTTTGAGGAGCTACACATTCTGATAATTATGTGACGGATCTATACGGGTCCTTCTACTAACTCTCTTGGGAAATTTTTGGGGAATCAATCACAGCCAATCCTTTTGGAAGAAGCAACCGTAATATGCAGATTAGGTCACTTATATATAGTATAAGTTTTGCGTGCTAGGAAGTTCGATAAAAGTAAGATAGATGAGAATAAATGAATAGACGGAGTTGCCTGGAGATTGAAATACCAGAGAAGCTGTCGGTAAGGAAAGATATCTACCGATCAGGTATTAGTTATATTGATAGCGCAATTCGGGCTTTTAAGTGTTAAAGATATTTAAGTGACGATTGGTCACATAGCTACATTGAAAATCAAATATTAGAGTAGTGGATTGATCCATAGAAGGTAGATCAATTTAATGGAATTCTTTTCAGAATTCGCACCTCTCGTAGCAAAATTCCCTCTGCTCTTTCTGGGAACATCTCATCTTATTTGATTAATTGAATTGTGTATGTTATAATTAGTGTTTTGAATAAATAGATAAAAGGTATAATGCCGAGTCGTACTTAGCTTCCTCCCATACCTTAAGCCGGGTCCGAGAGTAGGTGCAGAGTGTACGTACAATTGTGACGGATCTATACGCGGTTCTACTAATCCCTTCATGACTCTTTATGGAAAATATTTATTTCAAACAACTTTCATCGAGTAAGGAAACGTGATTATGTAAATGAAGTATATTATATAAATTCTGTTTTCGCGAGTTTGTGAGGTAACCCGTTGGAATTGACACGTTGGGGTTGGCACGTTGGAGCTAACATAAAGTCTGCGAGTTAGTTGTTAGTTGAAGATTGAAAGAGAGTGGAATTAGTTAGAAATCTTGGAGTTGTCCAGGAAAAAGATTACAGAGCGTGGACCCAACGACATTGATCTAGCCGAAGAGATCACCTACAATTTTCCAGTGTAGGATCCGATGCATAAAAAGTACATGTATTGTGAGTTTGATTAAGTAGAAGTTAGTTTATTAGTGGCGACGTAGTTATATTTGAGCGTATTTAAGCTGTCTTAGATTCAGTTGAGGGTCTGTAGTAGTATCCCCGTGTTTCAGAATCTCACCTCCGCGCTCTACTATATATCATCTACCTTAATTAGAATTGTATTGTGTCTGAGTGATATTTGGAATTAATAAATTGATTAGATTGAAATCATGTCTGTGGATCACTCAGTTTCTTCCACACATCTAGCCGGGTTTATAGGTAGACAAGAGGGTTCAGATGTAAGCAGGAACCGACTGCTATCACACAATTAGGCCGAAGATAAATATTTACTTTTGATATTAATTTTTTGACAAGTGTTTAATGACGTGATGGTTAAGCAATTTAAAGGTTATTATTAAATATGATTTTCATATATATATTACTTATTTTTATTTACCAGCTTACCCTTTTGTGCTTGAATTAATCAGTTATGTGCTAATAGAATGCGAAATTTATAATTTTATAAGATTGGTTTCGCGGATTCAAAAGCTCCAAAGTGCAACATAATAATTAAGTATACACTTTCGTATACAACTATACTCTTGTCTGGATTTAAAATTCTTGCCATTTTAAAACTTTCGTTATCACCACTAAAAGACTCAACTTAAATAACCCTCTACGTGAAATAAAAATGCATTTTGTGGCGAAAGTTAAGCAAATCTGTTTTGTTCCTTGAATAAAGCTGCACGACATGATAAATGACTATTTCTAGAATACTTTTGTTGCTTGATGAAACATTTTGTTCCGCTGATAAGACCGAGGTGACGTGTCCTACATACCAACCAAGAGGCGTATATGGAACAAACCAGCAACTCCAGAATCTTATGTCAACAAAGATTTCAGGATTAAAATAGGAAGTGAAGAGTTGGTTCTTTTGTTACAAATGTGAGACCTTAGAAACATCGATAAAAGAATTCCGTTTTATGCTCCGTTTCGATCCGGCCTAATTGAATTGGTGTGGAATTTTTAAAGTTTATTTTTGGGAGGCAGTTTATAGAGCACTGTGCTTTCGTTCTTTCAGCGAACTGGAACTTTTGAAGTAATGATTCTGTTTCTAAAAATACATCCTTTTTGTTCAGGAGAGAGGGTGGAAAAAGAAGTAGGGTATTTTATGTAAAAAAGAATTTAAAAAAAAAAGGGAAATTATTTTTATGATCGATTGGTTTGGCCGGGTTGCTTTTAAATTAGATTTGTCTGTAGCACAAAATTAAAAAGTTCATCGGCATTAGGTATTAAGTGTGACAATGCGAATTATATATTCAGTAGGACTTCTATTTAACGAAGTAGCTAAATTCCTCAAAAGTTCGTTACGGGGAAAATTCGTTTAATAGAAATTCCTCATTTAATATACAGTCGACTCTTGACAATTCGAAGTTTGAGGGACTAATGAAAAACTTCGAATTAACAAGAGAGTAGAAAAAACTCCCAAAATATACGAAGAGAAATTTTTTCCTAACACATTTACATTTAAAACTATGTAATAAAATAATAATTGTACATATGTATATAATTACTAGCTGACTCGGCAAACGTTGTTTTGCCAAATAAATTATTTCTACTGAATATTTTGGTAGTAAAATAAAGAATAAAAAACTTATTGTAAGTGTGTGGGGATGTGGTATATGACTGAAAGAGGAGTGATGGTAAATTTGTAAAAAAATATGTGATTCGTTTGGCATTGGCACAATGAGCCCACTTTGTGATAAACTTGGCCTTTGACTTTGAATGTTGAATTAAATTGTTGACCATTTGCAGCATTATTTTTAACTATTTCTGTTGCTCCGAACGATGTAATTTGGAAACATGAATTGAATGTTCGAATTGACTTCATGGACAGGTTAGAATAGGGATCTGTACCGATAAGTAAACCGTTCAATGGATCAGGTGGTGTTTCGATTTCCGGTAGTTGCACTTTTCCTGATGCGCAACACATCCCGGCTGGCTCATTTTTAAATTTAAGCGCATTACAATGCGGACATTCCTTGTCCATAGCACCAATTGTCGCATTCGAATGAGAGCAATATTTAACATTGGGCTCATACTCGAATGCTAGACGACGGAATGAATCGGATGTAAATGCTCGATGTACTTGTTGGCGTTGTTAGTCATTTTCTCTGAGTGTGTCAAATAGGAATCGACGCGCTTGTCTTTGTTCTAATCATCTTTGTTGACTTTGTTCAGCTCGTACCTCAAAAATAGGGATGTTAGCTCTAAAACTGATCTCTGTAAAACGTTTTTCATTATGTTTTATATGTGTTTCAGCATATTCATAAAAAATAAATTTGGGCGATATAATCCTTCAATCATCTGTGCTTTTCGAAATATCATAAAACTCTTTCACATGGAATAAAGCTCAACAGAAATATATTATTTACAACTTTCCTAAATGACAGTGATTTATTTATCTTCCTATAATTTTTCTCTGGGTCTGGGTTTTCTTTTTTCTCTGACAGAGTAGTATTTTCACATCTGGCACGAAACCGATTTTCGACGCCAAGCGAAACAACAGATAGGGTTTTTAAGGCTTTTAATTAATATCTTCTCAACTAATTGCAATATCGGAATGAAAAATAGTTTACGTCCTATTCTCAGATCTACTGAATATGCACACAAAATTTCATAGGATTTGGTCGTGTCGTTTCGGAGGAGTTTGGCTACAAACACTGTGACACGAGAATTTTATATATTAGATTTTAAAGTATTTTTAAAAGAGTATACATTATACACAATATAAATATTATACAGAAGTTAGTATATTTATGTTTTAAAAGCAATTATTAAAATAATACATACTGTACATGATTAATCTTTTTTGATGAAAAATCTGTTATATTTTTTGTTTTATGGCATTCAAACTTTGTCAATAGATATTTCTATAATAAATGAAGCTTGAAAAACGTCCGCGTCAACATGATTTTGAAAGAAAAATTTGGTTATATATATAATTTGTTTTGTGACACTTGAGCTTCTGTGTTAAGAGTTATCGGAATCAACTTCTCCGATTTGTGTGTGTGTCTTCATAACTTTCTGCGTTATTGTGGTCTAAAGTCATAATTTTAGCTTTTTCAGTGGAGACGCACAGAGACAACATATTTGTAAGCTCCAACCAGCTTTTGCTTCAGCGTACATGATAGTAAGTGTTCGAATTGTGTTTGTATGTCGAGAGTTTTATAAGATACTTTGAATTATCGCATTTTGTATTCTGGCCAGCCACAGATTTTATTTCGAAATATTGAGTGTATAAAACATATCATTTAGTACGAAATATCAAGAGAATTGTTTAGGGACCGAGCATATACTTCGAATTAGCGAGAGGTTCGTATTATCGAAGGTTTGAATTAGCAAAAGTCGACTGTACTTTATAATTCACATAAAACAAATTTTAAATTCGTAAAAACTATGTAGAGTTTTAAAAAGTAATTACTCTCCACATTTTTTTTGTAATATAATATCTATTTATTTTAAATATCTTACCTATCGAAAGAAATCTTAAAAGAAAACACGAAAAAAAGTACAGGAATACACTGTATTTTTAACTTTAAAAAATTACATTAAAATTGATGGATTTTAATGACATTTTATGTAATTTTGTGTTTGCAAGTAATTTTAAACATTAATTATTTTATAACCAGTAATTGAAAGCATGCGTTACCTCATGTGCTCTTAAATTTAATTACTGACAAAATCTGTTAATTTTGTCTGAAAAATTATATATATAAGCCCATTTTATTGTTCTCGGTGAGTTAGGCAACTGGAAAAACCAGTTCAAGGTCATTGATCACCATAAAGTGTGTTAATAGAGAGAACAATTTGAAATGTCCAGAAATATTTTAAAAATAGGGAGAGGAAAACAATCAAATCACAGCAGAAAAAGTTCGTCAAACAGAAAATCCACTTCGCTATTCGGACGCTATTTTACGAAGAAAATGGTAAAATGTTCTTGGTTAAAGAAAAAAGTTCGCAAAATAGAGGTTCGTAAAATGGAGTTCCGACTTTAAAATTATAGGATGATTTGACTTGGTGCATTTTTATCTTGTAATATAACATTTTGGCATGGAATTAACAGATTTGTTACAGCCATTGAAGAATGAGGAGGTTTGGTATCTTAAAATCCACATTTTACTAAACACAAACAGGTTGAGCGGCGATACAAACGCAAACGGACAAATACGCGAACATCTAAGACAGTCCCAAAAGCATTCCTTTTTTGCTCCCGAGATCTCAACTCTTTATAGTTTTGGTTAATCGAAAGCTGTTAAGAATCACATGATTTCCAAAAAGGGCTTTTCTGATTGTTCCGAAGGCATGGGTGATATAACATTGCATTATCTTGTTTCAAAAACGCTTGCTTTTCAGCTTTTGGAGGATAAAGTTGTTATTTCCCTTTTGGCAGGCAAAATAAAAATTTATTTTCACGCGAAGTCAAAGAGGGCTCAAAACCATTATGAATTAAAATCCCTCGACAGAATATTTAAGGTATCCGACTAGGTTGAAAAAGTACTTTTTAGGTGTTTGATGTTTGGTAATGTTTGGGCTATTAGGGAAAAAAGAAATATAATTATTGAGGAAGAAGGACTAACACATAAAACTAGAGAGTTTTTAAAGTTGTTTTTTTTAGCATTTAATTTATCTAACTTATAAAATATTTTTTAATGCGTTTTTTGAAAAATGAAATTTTTACGATAATTTGTCCGCGAAAACGGGATATCTCCAAAACAATAAAATCAAATTCGACCAAATTTGTTACATATATGTTATGGGCCCTTTAGAGTGTAACAAACCGCAGGTTTTAAGACACCTGCATTTCATTACATTTTACAGACATTATTAGCTTACAACATGCAGGAATTTTGATGAAAATTCATTATCATCAAATTTAAATGCTAATAAAATATTTATTTCTTAAAATATTTTTTATCCTGTGGTTTGTGACACTTCAGAGGGATCAAGAAATATATCAATGAAATTAAAACTGCATAATGTGTGCAATTTATTTTTATTTGTGGCGTTTTCTTAACTTATAAATTTTGCTAAAATTTCATAAAAATAATTTTTTTTTCAAAAACAAAGGGTGATACATGGTATTTATTAAATAATTCTGACTTTTTAAGCCTATTTATGTTCTTTAAATAATAAGTTTATTCTGAAAATCAATTTTTAAAAAATTGGTCTCCGAACCTAGTCGGATATCTTAAGTAAATTATTACACACCCAACCACGCCACACGTGTGTGTAATTAATTTCCCGGTTCGGGTAAATATCCAGCCCAGTACTCCTCAAACCACCTTCTGCATGACTGCTGCACCTTTATTTTGCCCCTTCCTCTAACCACATGCACGGATTTCATTTTCTTGATGCCTGTTACACACAATGCGCGCGGTCTAGATATAAATTGGAGTACATAGTGGTTAGTTTTTTTTAATAGGCTGGATTAAAGCTGTAATGCCTGTCGGTTCCTGCTTCCCACTGATCCCCCTTGTCTACCCTCGACCCCGGCTAGATGTGTGGGAGGAACTGAATAATCAGTCGACATGATTCACTCTAATTATTTTACTGCCACCAAAATTATCAAGCAGACACAATAATAATCTAATTAAGATAAAAGATCAGATAGCAGAGCGGGGAGGTGAGACTCGTTAGCCTGGGGATATTAATACGGATCCTCAACTGATTCCACGATGACTTAAACAAGCTCAATGTAACTACGTCGTGAACTAATAAGCTAAACTTCTATTTAAATAAGGATCACGATACCTGGAATTTTTTGAAGTCGAGTCCTGCACTTGAGTCTTTGAATGCGATCCTCTCTTATCCGGATTTAATCACCATCGATTGATCCTCTCTTAGAAATCTTCAATTGATAAACTCTGATTGCACTTAATAGGTTAAAGTGTAGTATATAGAAGCCCTTGGAGAAGTCAAATTTTTTTGGCGGCCAAAATGGATCGCTAAGCTACTTTACTTAGCTATAGATGTCCGGAAGCCAGAATGAATTCGTTGTCTCACCATAATATCTATATAGAAATCGCCAAATCCAAAGAAAAATCGCCAAATACTGTACATAAGAACAGTTTTTTTCGTCAAAAAAAATTGATTGTTTTTGATTTTATGCCATTGAATCTAACTTTGTCAGTAAAATTTTTCTCGTATGAATGAAGCTTGAAAAATGCCCGCATGAACATGATTTCCAAGGAAAGAGTTGCGCAGTTTGTTTAGTGACACTTAGTTTCTGGCAGAGGTATCGGAATCTACTCCGATGGTTATCAAAAAGGGCAACCTGTTTGCTACAGGAATCTACACGGTTGTGAATACTTGAATTGTCGAGAGTTTTATATCGCGTATTATTATTAATTATCGCGTATTCTATTCCTGCCAGCCACATATTTTACTTCGAAATAGTGAGTGTACCAAAACGTATTGTTTTAGTTCAAAATATCAAGAGTTTTTCTAGGGGCTGAGAATATACTTCGAATTAGCGAGAGGTTCGTCTAATCGAAGGTTGAATCATCTAGAGTTGACTGTATTTTATTTTTTTATTAAATCTACATACAGTGAAAATCGTTTGAAAGAAAACTGAAATATTTTTTCTTGTTAAAAGAATTTCGTGTTAATGGATATAGCAAAAAACACCCCATTTATTCAACATTAAGTTTATTAGAATACATTTTATTTACATAGATATGTATATATGCACATATTAAGTAAAAATGAATGAAAAAAACACATTTATCACAACTTAATGAAATCGAATACAAAATTTTCCAATTTTTTTGAAAAGCAAAACATTTATTGAGTTTTGGGAAAATAATCGGATATTTTTCTTTGCTTTTATTTTAGGATCAAATGGTCAAAACAAATTGTTCGATATCGTCCCTTTTGTTATTCATTTCACCATTAGAATGTGCGTCCCTAATTTCGGATGCCGTAGGAACAGGAGTTGCATTATTCATTTCATTTTCACCGTTGGTATTTGCATCAATGATATACACTGAAGAGCCAAAAAAAACTACAGCATGCGTATACAAAAAAAGATATTGAACAATCAGAAACGGCGCTGCGGCAAGCTATATAAGACAACGATATAGTAATAGTTACAATAGCAGGATAAGTTAAAAGTGAACGGATGTATGTGACTAGAGACAGGACATGAGTCGATAGTACTGAAATTAATGTACGTAATATTGAATCGGAACATCAAGTCTAAGACATCGCAGTGGCCGGAAAAATCATGCAGATGGACACGATGATGACGAAATCATTAAGCGTGACAGACGTGTAACCCTTCCGCAAATTGCTGCAGATTTTAATGCTGGGCCTTCAACAAGTGTCACCGTGGGAACCATTAAACGAAACATTATTGATATGGGCTTTCCGAGCCGAAGGTCCACTCGTGTACCTTTGTTGACTGCACGAAACAAAGATTTATGCCCCACCTGGGCCCGTCAACACCGACATTGGACTGTTGATGACTGGAAACACGTTGCCTGGTCTGACGAGTCTCGTTTCCAATTAAATCGAGCTAATGGACGTGTACGGGTATGGAGACAACTTCATGAATTTATTAACCCTCAGATTTTATTTAAGATGTTGCGAATATTCGTACGTGGCGTAGCTGTTCTTGTGCGCGTGTAAGTTTTCCTAGATTCAGTTGACGTTCTGAATATTCCGCTAGTAGTGATTCCCCGTTTCGTACTCCACTCTTATTTGTTTTTCTTAATTGAATTGTGTGTGTCTAAACTTATGTGCTGATCAGAATCAATAAATCTATTTGATTTGCAATTATGTCTTTTGATCATTTAAGTCCACCTACACATCCAGTAGTATTTTCAGATAGACAGGGCGTTAGTAGTGTAAGGGGTGGCTTTCAGTCACGACAATTCTTATTAACAATTATTAAACAGGCACGATACAATTGTAATTGAGGCTTATGATTTATCGTAGAGTGCGGAGGTGAGATTCTATAACACGGGGATACTATTTGACCCTCAGCTGAATCTAAGATAGCTTAAATACGCTCAACTACAATTACTTCGCACACTAATAACTAGCTTCTACTTAATCAAGTGCACAGTACCTGAACCTTTAATTCACCGGATCCTATACTGGAAACTTTCAGGCACTCTCTTCGGCTTGATCAAATGACGATGGCTCCACGCTCTGTAATCTTTAATTAATTCCACTGCTTTTCAATCTTCAACTAGCCACTAATTCTCAAACTCTTATTTGCACACATCTAATGTATCCACTTCAGCGTGTCAACAAATCACTTCCTTTCTTACTTTCTCACTGCCTACTCGCGAAAACCGAATTTATGTAATACACTTCATTTACATAAATCACGTTCGCTTTCTCGAGGAAAGTTGGTTGAATTAAATATTTTGTTTACAGAGATGGGGATATTAGTGGAACTGCGTATAGATCAGTCACATAACGTGCAACCACTATTTTACGAAGAAACCTGAAATGTACGTATGCAATGCTCTTATGTTTTGAAGTCATTTGTTCGAGGCATTATCCAAGGCTTTTGAAAAAAATAGTATACTTCTTGCACTACAACCATACAAGTTTATAAGAAACGTCCCTTCTTTTATATAAGCAGTATTTCGATACACGTCGAAGCCTATTTATATTTTTTTTATCGCTCATCATATCTTTATTTTTAAAGCTGTCAGTTTTATATCAGGCATATAACGCGCCGCCGTAAATTTTGATCTTATTTTTTGAGTTAAAAGTGCGCGTTATACGCCGGATTTTACGGTAATTCAAATCTTCTGATATTAGAATTTGTTATATATGAGCTCAAAATTTAATAAATTTAAAAATTAAACCGATATTTAAAAGATTAAAAATTTGAAATTTTTTTTTTAAATCTACATTTCTAAAAAGAGTTGCAACCATAAATTTACTGCATAAAAACAAGATATCAATCATTGGCAAGGCCAAGTAATTTTAGCGCGTTTTTCACATGTTGTATTTTACATTAATGCAACTAATGAACTTTTTACTAACAGAAAGTAGTGTGTGTGTACTATACTTAAAATTTTTTTTTTAAAAAAAAATTATTAAATTAAATATGATTCGGCTCATCTAGGGCACAAATGCGACCCAATGCCGGAAACCCGAGGTCAATTGGTTGCTTATTGGCTGAGAAAAGGTACGACAAATATGGAACGAAGACGAGGACGAAGACGAAGTCGAAATTTGCGTCCCAATAGCGCTTTTTTTACACTACGTGAAAAACGCGCCAAAAAGTAAGAAAACGGTGTAAACCTTGTGGGAATTGTTTTAAACTGATTTCCAATTACGCACATATTAACATAAAATTTGTGTCACTTTTTATCCAATTAGGAGGTAGTGCCATATTTGTGACAAACTGTTTCGATTTAGAAAAGAGTTTTGGCAACGTCCCAAATGCGACGATCCCTTTTTCGGAACTCAACCCACGTCCGATGGGTTTCATGTTAAAAACAAAATCACGTACAACAAATTGATTTAGAAGCCTCTTCACTCTTAAGGGAATTTATTTATTTATTATAAAATCCACTATATCTTAAAAACATTTCTTTTTGACTTTTACAATAGCTTATATAGGAAATCAAATAATTTGATTAAAAAATGGTATTTTAAATATTTATGTCGTTTCAAAAAGAATTCGTCACTCTTATTTTAATAATTCCTATATATATAAATTGGTGTTTGTATATATGAAATCGCTTTATTCCAACACCGTTCAATTGATTACTGTGAAAATTCCCATATATATGTATTTTTTTGTGCAGAAGGTTTATGGGCTATCCTCTTCGTTGCAGCTCCCCACCAGGTGGCGCTACAACAAATCAAGTTCTTCATCGTCCAATCAACCGCCATGTTACCAAAATGGTCGCCAAAAATGATGCCAACTTGGCTCTATCACCAACATTTCGCTATGATTACATTGAATCGCCATTATAATGTAAGGAACGGCGTTGCTTACGAATATTACAATTTTAACATAAAATAAATACAACAAAAAGTAACATTAACGTATTACACACCCAGATCTAAATTATTTACACTATTTTAAGCGTTCATCACACAAAATTTGTAACAATGTGTTACTTTTGCTGAGCAGAGATCAGCTTAGGAAGTTATTTTCAAAATTCGACCCAGAAGAGAGTTACGGAGCGTTATAAAATAAAAATAAAAATCCTTTTTATCAGCTATTAGACCTTCAGACTTAACAAATATGCTTTTTTCTGTTCTGCTAAGATATGTAAAAAGCCTTTTCTTGTTTAATTTGTAATTCACGTAAAATTGACTCATTAAAAACTTCTTTATCCTTCAGTCTGCATTGTTTAATTTTTCAATTCACCCGTGCGAAGAATGGGTATACCAGCTAGTTTTTTTTTTTATAAAAAAGTAAACTGGAATTGTGTTTTAATGAACGTAGGTTGGACCCCACTTCAGAAAGATTTGCTGTTATAGATCCACTCATTTTTCTTAAGGGAATCCAACGGCTACTTCATTTTTTGTGAAGAGCTGTACATGAAAACCCCCATGCATAAATTGTGGGGTAGGTTCACTTTTTATCTTACATGAGTCAAGTAGTGAGAGAAAACGTATAACGCGAAATATCCTGATTCCCATATCCAAATTTTGCAACGTGAGAAGCGCCAAAGGACAAATGGCTGAATGGAGATTTCAGAAATAACTTAACGAACATATTCCAAGTCACGTGCCCAGTACCACTGGAGAGCCGCCGTGTGGAGATGCGATGCACGTTAAATCTGTCGAGAGCTCAAACGTCCACCCGTTCGTGTGGTGTGGTAGTTAGGAGAGGGAGGTGCCAGCTCAAGTGTCGTCCGCCTCACTTGATCATGGTTCAAAATCACATGGTCCGTCGCCAAAAGCCCTCGTGTAGCTAAACAATGCGACGTGAAAATTCACTTCAAGTCATGTGGTAGCAGCGGTAGCTTAGTGATCAAGGTAACGGACTCGTGGCTGGCATGTCAAGAGTTCGAGTCTCGTTTTGCTGAAAACATGCCGTGTACAGGGGACGATGCACGTTAAATTTGTCCAGGCTCAGATGTCCTCCCATTGGTGTTTTGTGGAAGTTAGGAGAGGTGGTGTCGGCTCATGTATCATTCTCGTGACCTGACTGTAGTTCAAAATCACAAGGTCCGTCACCAAAAGCCCTCTAGTAGCTGAAAAGTGTGACGTTAATATTCATTCACTCCGAGTCACGTGTCTTTCTATGAAAGCATGGTCTGATCAACTTTTCGAATGCGGGCTTAGTAACGTTGTACTATAAAGTAACGGAGTTCTAATTATGACGTACCTCGTCATTGTGAACGACGGTTAAGTGACAAGGATGACACCCGAACCAGCCACTCTCCTAACTTTCACAGTGCGCCAACGGGATGACTTTGAGCCTTGACAGATTTAAAGTGCACCACTCAATACAAAGTCTTTAGTGGCTCTAAGTGGCCGCAGTAGAATAGTGGTCAAAGTATCGGATCGTGGCTTGCATGTCATGAGTTCGAGCACAGTACCACTGAAGACCCGCCGTGTAGGGGAGGATGCATGTTAAATCTGTCAAGATCTCAAACGTTCTCCCGTTGGTGTGGTGTGGTAGTTAGGAGAGAGTGCCGTCTCAGATGTTGTCCTCGTCATTTGACCGTGGTTCAAAATTACGAGGTCCGTTGCCAAAAGCCCTCGAGTAGCTGAACAGTGCGACGTTAATATTCACTCACTCTCTCATTCAGTTCACGAGTTCAGTTCAAGACTGGAATTCGTGACTATCACCGCTAGACTACCGTAGTCCACCTCAGGTATTAAGATTTGAAACCACTTTAAGGAGTTATGGTGAGAGGACGAGGTCAACACCTGAGCTGGAACTCATCTATCCATATCTAAGTTCCATCAAAGTGACATTTTAACTTGGACAGATTTAAGGTTTCGGAAAACCACGCTATATGACGGATCGGTCGTATCAAGCCAGATAACTAAAGGTATTATTTGTTTGAATATTACTGACAGAGGGGATTATTAATAAGAGACATTGTGATTTTTGAGTGAATATGAGTATTAGGTCGTACTGTAAAGCTGCACGAGGGCTAGTGGCGATGGACCTCGTAATTTTGAGCCATTGTCCCGTGACAAGAATGACACGCGTGAGCTGGTGAACACGTGACACACTTCTCCTAGCTTTCCCACTACACCATCGGTAGATCGTTTGAACTTCGACAGATTTAACGTGTAACATTCCCATCTACACGTTGGGTCTTCAGCCGCACTAGGTTTGAACTCATAACACCCAAGCCACGCGTCCAAGACCTTGACCACTAGGCTACCACTAGCACGCCACGATTTTGAATAACAGTTAGAGGATAGGGTTGGAATTTGACTTTGTGAACACCCAAGTTACGCCCTTGAGGCTTTCAATTTAACACAAAACGGATCCCAACATTTCGTGCAACTTTGTTTTGATTCTAATTTGCTCTCAATCACCAAGGCAATTGGCGACGGATCTCTTGAGTTTGAATCACTGCCAATTGCAGAAGACTTGAGCTGGCACTTCCCTCTCCTAACATCCCCACCATGAGAACGTGAGGACTTTTGTTACGAGCATCAGTCCCTTAACAGGGCGGTCTTACGGGCTCTAGGTGAGTGAGTGAATATTGACCTCACCCTATTCAGCTACATGAGAGCTTTGGGCGACAGGACCTCGTAATTTTAAACAATGGTCAAGTGATGAGGATGACACCTGAGCCAGAAACACTAACCGGAACCCATGACACGACAATGCAGGCCCGAGTTCGCAACTATGACCACTTGCCATCATGGCTACTGATTCGAGCGACGATATCACAGTAAATAACTGATTTGAAAACCATCAAAAACCTGCAACACGTTAACCACTATGGCTCCGTAGATCGACAAAAACAACAAAATCCGCTCATCCAGTATAGTGTTTAGTGACATTGACTGCTGTGCCGTAGGACCTGCATTCGAATCCCGGGTGAGTGAGTGAGTGAATATTAACTCGCATTGTTGAGCTATATACACGAGGGCTTTTGGCGACGGATCTCATAATTTCGAACCATGGTCAAGTGACGAGGATGATACCTGAGCTGGCACCTCCCTCTCCTAACTACCACACCACACCCGGAGACGTTTGAGCTCTCGACAGATTTAACGTGCATTACTCCCTTACACGATGGTCTTTAGTGGTTCTGGACTCGAACTCATGACATGCCAGCCCCGATCCGATACCTTGACCACCAGGCTACCACAGTCACTGCATTCGAATCCCAGAGAAGGCATGAATGTTCGTAAATGTATAATGCATTCACGCAGGGGGTACTCTAATTTGCTGTCGAACTCACGTCCCCTCGGAGGTTGGTGAAGAAGAAGTGAAGTGGGAAGTCTTCGACCATCCCCAGGGTATTCTTCCTCAAATTGGGTTATAACTGAGCTAAATCGTACTGTGTCCTGTATAGTGCTCAAAGCTACGGATAACGACAAACAATCTATCCTTTAACTATGACGAATTTCATGGATTCGATCTGACACCGTCAGACAGGTGGTATCAGCATCAGCAACAACAAAAATATAATGTAAACTATCTTTTTCTCGGAAATTTTGTCGAAGGAGCGAATAAACATTACAAAATATATATATATCTGGTATTTCTTTATTTAAATATATTGTATTGTTGTTCTTATGCCACCTGATCTCTATGCTTCAAATCAAGGCCACGAAATTAATCATGGCAAGCGGCTAGATGTACGCCTGTCTTGGCTGTAGCCTTGAGCACCATACAAGGGACAGTACGGTTTTAGAATACCTTGGGGAAGGGGCAGGGGCCTCCCATATCTCTTCCCCATCCACCAACTTCACGAGAGGGCTAGGGGCTGGACGGCTATTTATAGTACCCCCATGCCGCACAAAGGCACTATACATTTATAAACACCCATGTCTTCTCCGGGATTCGAACCCAGGCCCTATGGCACAGAAGTCAGCGTCGCTAACTACTATACAGGATGGGCAACTTAAATATCTTAAATGTTGGAACTATAACATTTACAAAAACTACATTTACAAACTATAACATTTACAAACCGTGGGTAGCCTAGTGGTTAGAGCATCGGACCCCAGACCGGAAGGCCTGGGTTCGATGCCCGATGCCACCAAATGCCCGCCGAGTACAAATCGGAGACGTTCTCGTTAAATCTGTGGGTCCGAACGGTGTCGCCATCTATCGTGAGCAAAATCGTGCTGTCACCCTCTGGGGGCTCAAGCTTAGGCTAACGACAGGCGTAAAATTCTAGCCTTAGCAGCGATGAATTTTGTGGACCTTGATCTGATGTTACTGTCGATCAGGGGCATAAGCAACAACAACAAAAAAAAAACTAATCACATTATTATTGTAAGCAGAGACGTAGCTACCTCTGTACCAATAATTCGGGCCCCAAGTTACAGTGGCCGCGGTCGCCAAGTGGTCTAGGTATCGGATCATGGCTAGCGTGTCATGAGTTCGATCCCAGTACCACTAAAGACCCGCCGTGTAGGGGAGCTTTGCACGTTAAATCTGTCGAGAGCTCAAATGTATTCCCGTTGGTGTAGTGCAGTAGTTAGGAGAAGGGGGTGCCAGAGCGCAGGTGTCGTCCGCGTCACTTGACCATGGTTCATAATTACGCGGACAGTCGCCAAAAGCCCTCGTGTTGCTAAACAGATCGACGTTAATATTCACTCACTCACCCCAAGTTACAGGGGCTTAAAATGTGTAACATTCTGACACTTTGAAATAAGTGTCTTTTACTTCTTTTTCAAAAAAGAGCCTATAAAGAATTTTGATACAGGGCCCGCTTAAGTCCAGGTATGTCGTAACTTGTAAACTCTCCTTTGTTAATAAAACACTTTAGAATTTTTAGATATACTTTATTACGCGAAAATGTGAGCCAGCTTCCTTGAAAGCTCCTTTAGGAAAATATTCCTTTTTTAAAAACCCTTTTATTGAAACAAAATTATCAGTGTCTTATCCTTTTAATGAATCAGCAGATTACAAAATTAATGTTTATCAAAAATGAATTTATAAAGATCTTAATCCACTTATTTTTGTTTCCGATCTAATTATTGGATCAACAAGGTGGCATGGTTACGTTGCATTAAAGTGCGTTGAAAAAAATTTCTTTGAGTTTGCACAGATTCCAAGAAAATTAACTGCTTAGTATATTTACTAGGAATTTCCATAATTTTGTTTTGTTACTTAGAGCTTCGTATTTTTGTGAGTTAAAACTTATTTTAGCTCAACAGTTGGCTAATATTTTATTTTGGATTTTAATCCTTACTGTTCATCTCCATAAAAAAAAAAGTTCTTCAAATTGGTAAGACGATTATTTTAAGATTGTAAATAATTAAAATATTATTGAAAATTAAATTACTTTAATCATTTTAAAGTAAACAGCACTAGAGTCTGTTCTATACTCCGGTGAATTATTCTTTATTATTATTGATTTTAGAAAGAATGTTTTAATAGTTGAAATTTTTTCGACTTATAGAAAATAATGCAATTTTTGGTTTTTGTTCTAATTTCCAAACTTAAGGCTAAGTTTTGATAGAAGGTGCTTTTTACTTTAAACAAAGAGATGGACAGACAGTTGTTTTGGCTCTAGGGCAGGAGTGGCCAACCTTCTTAGCCATTTTCAGATCAAAAATAATTAAACGTGCCCCTTCCAGCTTTTCGAAGAAATGAAAAGGTGAAAAAATGTTGCTTATACACTTTAGTCAGTTTTACACAAAGAACAAATTTTTAATAAAAGGCTAAGTAGTCGAAATTTAAAAAGAATATAATAAATTAAACACGAACCTAAATTTTGTTGTTAACCAGTTCATTTAATTTTGATCTTGTTAGAAAACATTTGTTCACAAACGTAAGTTGATTCAAATCTACAACAATATCTAACAGAAAATCATGTCAATTTGAAAATTTGCTTATTAGCACAAATTTCCAAAGTTTAATAGATTTCCTTCTATTTGCTTTTCAGTGTAGTATGGTGCTGTATGCAATAATTTCGATTCAGATTTCAGGTGGGTACCAATCAACATTTTGCAGAGAAATCAAAAAAGGATTTGTGAAAATATCTGCTTTTTTTGTCATCTTTAAAATCATCAAACCTAGCATTTTAAATATCCTTCAAAAATGGATATTAATTTTTTAAATCTATCCCAGCTCGGAGCACTATTCGGTAGATAATTCCAGCATTAATGTGAAATGTCGTTTTCTCCAAAATAAAGGCAAAAAAAGCAAAAGTTCCTTTGCAAAAGAAGGTATTTGACCAACTTGGGTAGTAACAATACAATTTTTTTACTGTAATCTTAAATTTAAATTATTTTAGTGTCCTGTAATATCGGTGATAAAAGCTAAATCCACAGCCTGTCTTCATTCTAGAATAGCAAGTACTCACTGGGCAGTCCAGTGTTTCCTTCTAGATATTTTAATATACGCTCCCTCAAATTCCCAAAATCTTGCGAGTGAAAAAATCTTTGGATCTCACACAGCAATGCAGGTGCTTTCTTTACACCAGGGTTCGGCAATCTATAGAACGCATGCCACATGTGGCACGCGGCTCAATTCTCAGTGGCACTTCGCACTGCTCTCTAAACTTGTCAATTTTTAAGTGTTTGGAAGTTGATAAATTTGTAAGGAAGATCTTCAGAATCATGCCATTTAAGGAATTACGAAAAAAATCTAAGATAACTTGTCAAAAATTTACAGCTATTTTGAAAATTATTGAAACTCATTACTGAAGAGATTTAATTATTTGGAGAGGAAAATTGTATCTTTACTATGCTTTCCATTTTTTTGGTTCTACATATCTAAATGAAGATTGTTTCATCGTGTGAAAAATATTTCGAGCCGCAAAGAAATTGTTTAAGAACTGAATGCTCAGAATCGTGTCTAATTGAAAAAGTGACAAATACTACCCCTGATTTTGCGATATGAAAATAGAGCGGTAAAAGCTCTAGGTTAGCATTAAAATTTTTATTTATCCTTTTATTTAACTGTAAAATGAAAGGAAATACTTATATTTGTCTTTGTCCATTTCTTATTTTAACAAATATGTTTAAAAATACGTAAGCTATGTATAATTTTAATTATTTTTTGCTGTCGAAGAAGTGGTTATTTTCTATTTATTTTAATGTTAATAAATATTCTTAAATGATGCAAAATATCTATGAAAAAACTGTAAATCTATATTAACATATATACTCTAATTCTTAATGTATTATTACGGGAATCTAATTGTTTCAAAAATGTCCTACTGTGTGGTACCTCGAATCATGTTGGTAGATTGGTTTGGCACGCCAGAGAGCTAAAAGGTTGCCGAACCCTGCTCTGCACGATAAATTTTAACTGTAACTCATTTAAATTTATTTAAAATAAGTGTTGAGGGTTATTATGACTAATACAACTGCATTTTAAAAAATTGTACAAAATTATCTTTTCAAATTTTCTATTAAGTCTTCGCGCGCCGCTGTTACAACTCCACTGTGGCGCGCGTGCCGTGGGTTGGCCACCCCTACTCTAGAACCATATTGTGGAAGCGGGGAGGATACCGGAAGGCCGTACTTCATATAAAATTATTGCGTACATTATTTAACTTCGCATCTCGGAAAGGGTATAAAATGAACTATAAAAATCAATTTAAGTTAAAATAGTAGAAGTTTTATTATATTGTGTTAATTTTATATCCACAGCCGCAAGTGCATTTAATTTTAGAATCTAGTTTAAATAGACAAATATACCCTATCAAATTTTTTTACAATTTTATTTGAAATCCAGAGTGCCTGCAAGTTTATGCCGGCCAATTTGCATCTATATATATATTGGCTGGATGGGGTAGTTAGGCACTTACTTATTATGCCAAAGTTTACGGGTACAACCTCGGCCCAAGTCGGTGGATTTTCATGATCCAAAAATAGACAGCGTTCATGTCGTATGATTACGCTGCATGTTAAAGATTTCTAGAGTACCTACTTGGCTTGGGTTCTCCTGGCAATATAAAATTTGATAGTTTCACGTCTCCAGAGTTCTGGTGCCTCCCTCTTGGGAGGAAACAGGGTGTCAAAATTACATTGGGCCAATCAATATTCACCTATACAGCACCACACTAAAAAGTGACACCAGTTCCTGGGGAACGTACTAGGTGTGCAAGGGTAATCACCAATCCTCAGCCCCCTTAGAAAGAAAAATTGTGTTTATTTCATATCCATATCTGCAAACACATTTAATTTTTGAATAAGTTTAATGTGAGACAAATGTACCCTATTTCACTTTTCTACAATTTTTATTTCTGAAATTGGGATTTGTGATTGCTTGTCGGAATTCTCGTCACAACTTGTAAGTTAATGGCTTCCATCTCCCCTATCTGTATTTATTCTTGTTGATCTTCGTGTAAGAATCTTTACTCGCAAATATGTCGATCCAAATATAGAAAACATTTCCTCTATATTTGGTTCTCTGACTGTATTGGAGGGCCGCCTTTTGTCCACTTCTGCCTTAAACTGAAACATATTGCCCACCACCACTATTTACCCACCTCTGTTTATATTGAAACATTACAGATTTATGTTCTGAAATGGATTATGCACTAATGGAATAAAATCCTAATTTTCACTGCTAAATTTTTTCTTAGTGACCAGAGTATTGAGAATTAGTCTTATATTACAGGATGTGCATTGAGAGTTTAGACTTTTTCCATTAAAAATCGTAGCATATATAATCGTGGCACTATTTTATTTTAAATTTCATAAATTCTGAAGTTTCAGCATTGTGTGTAAAACGCGTTACTGTAATCAGAACAAATGTCATCAAGACCAATTTTCGATTACTTATTTCCGAGTTGTTTCTAATGCATGTGTTTAAGGTTGCAAACATTAAAGTATCTGAAAGAACTTTAATAGTCCAAGACAGAAGTTATAAATCTCAATTTATTTTCATGTATTAAGGATACGTGAAAAAGGCTACAGTATTTCTTTCGTAAATAAAGCCGACCAACATAACTAAAACATCATTATACTATCATATTATGCCACTTTTCTTCGAAGTATAAAAGCGAATATTTGAAATGAGTTTTCTTTATTTCTTTGCTAAAATTGTTGCCTCCCCTCTAGGAGACCTTCATGTCTCTCCGGGGATTGCATATCGTAGTTTGGGAAGTTTTACGTAAGATGAGTTTTATAAAGTCCTTTTTTATATGAATTTATGTTGATAGGGTTGGGTTTTTGTAGCTACTGAAGATATTAGTTAGCGCCAAATTGCCAAGCTGATGCAAATGGAAGCAAAACACAAATGAAGAAAATAACTGTATAGAACTAGAAATATGTTAGATACTCAAAATATATATCGAATATTTATTAGAAAGGCTGACCTTTAGTGTGATATTGCTTATGGGCAGAACCAAGAGATTTATAGAAAAAAAACAATAGTTATAATTTAGAGTATGTAAGTGCCAAACGGAAAAAACTACAAAATGTTGTTTCGCAAGAAGGGTGCAATTTGATCCTGCTAGTTTGATATCACGGGCATCACGCCAAGTTGTTTATGCTCGCCAAGATGGGCGATAACATTACAATATGGTTACCTTGATATTTTTATCGTCTGGCGATGTGGTTGCCATGGAGATAATATATATTAGAAATAATTTTTATTGGTTCTGTTCCCGCGGTAATCCTAATTAATTTCAGACGATTTTATTTCTATTTCTTTTACAATTTAAACATTTTCATTGCAATCCGGAATCAAAATATATTTCAGTCATCTGTTTTATTTAATGCTATTTTCGAATGTGGATATTTCTAATATCACTGGTGAGAACTAGGATATTTTTTTAAAAGAATGAGTGTTATATTTTTAATTTCTATAAAAATCGTTTATTTTTACAATTTATTTTACTTTTTAAAAATGTTTTTTTTTTTTCGTTTCTTGTTCGATGAAATTCGCTGAAGAAATTTGCAGTTTTTGGAACATAGCAAGCTTTCAGTACTTTTTAGTTGCTATTCATTATCAATTTTTTATATTATGTAATTATTTTATTAATATAAAAAAATTATTAGAATGCGTAATAATCATATAATATACGTTATTTGTAATAATTGTTATTTTATAATTATTATTACATGTGTTATTTATTTTTATTATTTTATTTATTTCTAAGTATTATGTTATTTATTTATTATTATAATGTTATTTATTTACAATTATTATTTTGTTTTTTTATAATTATGTTAAATGAGTATTCTTATATCTGTACGATTCTTATTTATATTACAATAGGATGATTATTCTTTTTTATAAAATCTATTAAACTATATTATGTGATTATTATATAAAATAAAAAGTAATACCATATGAATATCTAATAATTATTACAATAAAGTATTATATGAACATTATATATATATATAATAATTTCTATAACATTATATTACAAGATTATTGTATACTGCATAATATTACTATTGGTACATATGATTTTTTTATAATATTAATATTAATTATTTTATTAATCTTAGTTAGTCTCAATCTATTTCTAAATTCTTCATTTGAAATCGATTTTAATGTTTTTCAAAACAGTTCTTTAAAATTATTTTCCTGACGAGTCTTGCCGCTAGGCCGCCATCTTGAATTTCTTTCCAACGGCATGCGCTGCTTGGCGTGATTCCTTATCACGCCAAACGGCGTTTGGCGGCCTGCCCCGTGATATCAAACTAGTTCCAATTTGATATCGGAGTGCTAAGCGCAAAGTTTATGTTCGCCAAGATGGGTGATAACATTACAATATGGTTACCTTGATATTTATTTCATGTGATAATGTGGTTGCCATGGAGATAACGTGCGTAATTTTTGTTGCTCTTTTCAGAGGAAACCCTATTAATTCCAGTCATTTTAATTTAATTTCTTTGAAAATTTAACCATTTTCATCGCATTCGCTCTTAAAGCTGTTTTAGCTGTTGTATTTTGTGTTATTTTCGGATATGGATATTTCTAATAACAATGGTGAGAGAGAGAGGACCTGGATTTTTGTTTAAAAGAATGAGGGCTGTGTTTTTAATTATTGCAGAAAATTGTATATTTCCACTTTATTTTACTTTTAGGTAATGAAATTTTTAAATGTTCCTTGTTCGATGAAATTCGTTTAAGGAAATCGCAGTTTTTGGAATATTGCAAGTTATCAGCAAATATAAGTTGGTGTTCGTTACTGATTAATTTTAATATACATTATGCAATTATTATATAATATTAAACTGATTATTATATATTACAAAATATATAACCATTATATATAATTTTTCATTGATATTTATTATTGATTGATATTGGTTATTTTCAATCGGTTCCTATATTCTTTATTTGAAATATATTTCAAAATAGTAATTTAAAATTATTTTCCTGCTGATTTGTTGCTACTAGGCTGTCATCTCGGATTCCAAATCACTTGACAACTAGGCGCGAGGAATCGCGATGCCAAATTAGTTCCAAGTAATGTGAAATAAATATATTCTTGCGTGATATAATGTCGATAACTTTTGCCAAATTAAAAAGGTCGCCAAATGCCTGTGACATATGTATGAACAAGTTTTCCACTTTTGATAGCATATCTCGGCATTTGGCAAATTGATCGACAGGCATAATACGTAAAAATAATTTATAGTGGCTGTAAGTTAGCGACCATTTTGTTGCTTTGAATGCA
This sequence comes from Trichonephila clavata, assembly GCA_019973975.1. Taxonomy (NCBI): domain Eukaryota; kingdom Metazoa; phylum Arthropoda; class Arachnida; order Araneae; family Nephilidae; genus Trichonephila; species Trichonephila clavata. The sequence goes on along the minus strand of BMAO01009260.1, from coordinate 13,230 downwards.
CAATTGTCTCTGGAAAGTGGATATATAAAAGAAACTGGGTTTTAATAGCTGGGAGTGTATAGATTGGAAAATTTTTTTAACAAAGTTTCAATTTTTTGAAGCCTTATTCGTTATTCAAATCTTAAGATTCATTTTAACAACTCTCTCTACTATAGATGAAATGCTAAGCCCAACGAAAGCTTTTACCACAGTTTTTGCAGTAGGGGGGAAATTTAATGAGAATATTTGGTCGAAACGTGCCTTCTAAAATATGTACTATCTAGAGAACTGCAACACCCAGAACTGTCAACTGAATCAGTGCCGGTTTAGGCTCATTTTGGGCCCTGGGCGCATATATAGGCCCCTTGGCACGGGGATCAAAATTTATAGCCAGAAAATCTGGTTAAATCCAGATTATCAGGGCCCCGGGACCCTGGGCGTTCGTCCTCAAGCACCCAATATATAAACAGTCACTGAACTGAATAATGTACTGTTTTTTTAGTGACGACATTCCAGGTAATGATGAAAAAAATAAGTGATAAATATAATTAACTACAATTGGGAATGCATTTAATGCGAATTTTGAGCTTGATTTTTGATCATTTCGTTCATATTTGGTCGTAAAAATGGTAATGCCACTCTCACTTCATCTACGCTTAAGTTTCTTTTTTTCATTCTTATTTGTTAATGTGCTGAAAATCCGAATTTACACTCAAATAAGATGTAGAAAGTTGTAATAATATTACTTTTTGATCATTATGGGATAATCGCTTCTAATTTTAATTCAAAACGATTTGACTCTTCCGATTGTTTTGAAATTAAATATCTATTATTACAGAGAGAAATTAGTTCTTCTCCATTCAAAGAAAATTCATATCTTGATGTATTCGTTATCTCAAATGGAATACGAACCCGTTCGCATTTTTTACATTTAAAATTGGAATAATTATCCTCAATAATTTCATGAATAGTTTATTTCAATAAAACCACAGAATGATTCGGTTCCGGATTTTTTTCTCAGTATAAACAAATTAAAAAAAATTTGTTGGCACATTTCAAGAATTTGAAGGTACACAAGTGCCTTGGCATAATGGTTGAAAACCACTACTGCAGTCCCCCGTGCCCATTTATACTGGACAACTGAATGCATTTTCATTAGTGACCACTTTCTCAGCACACGTCTGTCTGTGATCGTGATTTGTATCGGAACAACTTCGGGCACGCCGGTCTTCTACTACTGGCTCTATGCATGCGTAATTCATCTGATACTGACTCTTTCCGTCAGTGAACCATCAAAGGAATTAGTTTCTAACGGCAATTGTTTCTTCATCTGATGTACCATCTTCTCTCTAAAAAAATAACGGAATTTTCAACGTCTATCGTTTAAAGAACGTTACATCATATTTAAAATACAAGAAGTTGTTACAAATCCCTCGGGAATACATTCTCGAGATTTAAAAATTCTTTAAGAAATTATGAAACTCAATCTATCATTTCTTTTCATAAATTCAAGAATCTTTTAGCTTAAGTACGGGGATTTACTTTCCGGTAGTTATTTGAAAATTTTTTCCCATTAAGTTGGAAAAGTATAACACGTGCTGAATTCTAATAGAACTTTCTTTTTGCTGAATGAAGTAATGTTGGAAAATGAAAAATTTGGAATACAACTGATTGATTTCCTGTCTAGTTCAGTATGGATTCAAAAATTTATTGAAAAAAGGAGAAAGTTGGAATTGATTGAACTAGATATATTAACAAGCAATATAAGTAAAAATGCTGGTAATGAAATTTCGGAAACATGGAATTCGATTCCAAACTCATTTAAAAGTTTGAAGAAGCTGGACCTGCTATTTTAACCATGTTTTCAATCTTTCTAAGCCCGTGAGTCATTATTTTCAGATGAATAACATTAAAAACTCGCTTAGAAACCGTTTGACAGACTATTCCAATTCTGCATGCATTCAGCTAAAGTAACATTTTATGTGGTGAATACCGGTTGCGTGTGTGTGGTGTTATCAAATAATAATAATGATATTCTGGAGTCCTGGAATTTGTCTTTCCTAGATTTATTGGTAACAATAACTTTCAACAATAAACTTAACAATCTTTAAAAATTTAAACCATTACATTAATTAGACTGAAACTAAAGAGAATTCTAATATTAAAGATAAAAATCCTAGTAAACAACGGCAATCTAGTACGCCGAAGCCAAGAATTACGAGTAAAACCACAGCACATCTAGTTATGCTGAAGCCAAGTTCAAGATTACAACTGAGACAGAATCCGTTACATATGGTTTCTATCGAGAGAGAGAGAACACGTGGGGTCAGAGTGGGGTGTCAACTACGCTCCACCCACTCAGACCCCCGGTCCATAATTTACAACATCTTATAATCCTAATATAAGTTATTTGTCCTCTAATCTACAACAGCACACACATTGTCTCTTTAATTTGAATTACACGTATAACTAAAACATTTACTACTATAAAGTACAAAATGTAGTTTTTCGAAGTAAATAAAGAGTTCTGAGTTTTCAGTATTTAGTTTTATTTTCCTAATAATCGCAAGTCAAAATTATTTGACGGCACGTCTGTACCTCATTAAATATTTCTTTAAAAAAAATGGCACGTTGATTTATAAAGGTTCGCCACCTCTGTCCTAGAACAAAATTTTACATGTGTAATTTTTCGGGGTAAAGAAGTTCTGACAAATACGTACCTAACATTTTCTGTTACCAAAATAATCCCTAACTTAATTTTAGTTTACAGTAATTGCTTCAAAACTTCGACCTAAACTACACCTTTCATTAGCATTCGTCACACGTTACTATTCGTATTTGTGATCTCTTCACGTACTGCTATTCGTATTCCTCTCATCGCAAGCCAAATCCCCAGTTTTATAATTACATTTGACGATTTGTTCTTTCGAATTACGTTAATTTTGAAACAAACTCCAAGGAAAGAGAAGAAACGTAATGTTGAGAACAAATTGCGTTAAGATGAACTAGTTTTAAGGGGGTCCGGCACGTCCATAGGAGCCCATGTTAAATTACGTAAGTTTATGTACCTTTTTCTCCGAAACTACTTGCTTCTCATGGATAAAATTTTTACAGCAGGTTGTGTAATATCAATAAAATTTTAATGAAAGTTTTTTGTTTAAAATTAAAGCAAAATTATGAATTTTTTAAAAAGTGTCCGATTTCTCCCCTCTATAACTTAGTTTTAAAAAGCCTTATCTAAAAATATTTGCTAGATATATTCAATTCCCTCCATTAAAATGTGTAAACATGTTAAAAGTATGCTCACTGAAAATTTCAGGATTATACAACAAGTAGGTTTTGAGAAAAAGGTACATAAAGTAAAAAATATTACATTCTGAAAAAACAGGCTTTAAAGCAAAAATTTGTAATTTTTGATCATTTACTTTTTAGCACTTACTAGAAGCATATTTAGCATTTTATTTACCCTCTGCTCCTACAAAAGGCTCTTCTAATTCATTATTTTTAACAAATTAGCCTTTGTTGGATCTCAAGATGCTTTCGTTCGGCTACACGAATCCTACGTGCATCTAATTTTTTGAAGATTGGCATACAGTTATAACTTGGTTCAAAATCACAATGTCTTAAGATCATTGATTTTGCTACATGACTTATATTGAACTGCGCAATAGCCATATTTATACCAATTTTAGCCTTTTTAATTCCATCAACGTAGACTTTGGAATCACTGAACCTATGGTGTTATTAACTGACTCATTTGAACAAAAGACGTGTACCCATACAACTTTTGGATATTCCCAATATTCTCTAATTTTTCCACGTGAACATCAAATGGATTTGCGCTCGTCAGAAACTTATGCAAAGGAAAACACAGGTGCTCTTAGCAAAGCTCATTTGAGGCGTCTCAAGGAGTAAATTCATTAAAAAATTAATAAAAATACTTCTAATTATCGTATTTCCTCGTATCATATGTCATCTGAAAAAGGAATATTTGAACTCGTAAAAAAATATAAAAACGTGAAAATCGATAATTTTTAGAAACTTTATGTACCGGTACCCTCTTAAGAATCCTGACCAGTTCAATATTTTTAATAAGTTCCCGAATATCAATCTATTTATATATATATAACAGGAAGGAATTATGAAACATATATAAATATTGACTTTGGCTTATTATTCAGTAAATAAAATAAGTAAAAATTTCTAAAATCTCGTTTGAAATGCATTTTGAGAGTTAAGTTCTTGAATAAAATTTGTTAGAATATCTGCTGCTTTCGAGAAATTAAATTTACTGTTCGGTAGTTTTTCATAATGCTAATAGAGGTTCTCGAACTCTTGCTGCAAATAAGTTTAAATACAATAAGAGAAAATGACTTCAAAGCGTGAATTTTAAAATGAAACGCGAACATTCAACTTTTTTAACATTGTTTCTACAACACCACGCATTAAGATCTACAGAGCCACATTTCTTTTTTAACATTGCTGATTTACTCGGACACGAATTAAACTTGCTGATTTTTCAGCGATAGGAGTAACGAAATTAATGTATTGTCCAATTTCTGAGGTCTGTTGTTACTTTTGCCATCTGTTCGACAGTAACATCGAGGCCGTGGTAGCCAAGTGGTCTAGGCATTGGATCGTGGCTAGCGTGTCACGAGTTCGATCCCAGTACCACTGAAGACAAGCCGTGTAGGGGTGCGATGCACGTTAAATCTGTAGAGAGCTCAAACGTCCTTCCGTTGGTGTGGTAGTTAGGAAAGGGGGGGGGTGACAGCTCAGGTGTCGTCTGCGTCACTTGACCATGGTTCAAAATTACGCTGACCGTCCCCAAAAGCCCTTGTGTAGCTGAACAGTGGGACGTTAATATTCACTCACTCGACAGTAACATCAGATCAAGGTCCACGAAATTCATTTCGGCGAAGGGATAGATTCTTACACCTGTCGTTAGCACGGGACTTTAGTTGGCTTTGAGCACCATGCAGGTGCCAGTGAGATTTTACTGAGTTCTACCTCAATTTTCAGAGAGAATCCTGGGGGTCTCCCACCTTTTCTCCTTTCCACTAACTTCAAGAGGACTAGTGACTCGACGGCTATTTAGAGTACCCCCTTGCCATGAAGGGGTACTATACATTTACAAACATCCATGCCTTCTCCGTGGTTCGAATCCAGGACCTACGCTACAGCAATCAGCGTTACTAACAACTATACCTGACGGGTGGCATTTCTGAGGCCTTAAACTCGATAAAAGTCGAGGAAATTACTTTTCAGGTACGGATCCAAAAGTAGAATGCACTCAAAATTTGCAATAAGATATGAAGATTTTTTTATCGGGATGCTGATAAGTGTAGATTGAGGTCATTTTCATTGGATTCAAGATGCCACAATACCAGAGTGTCATGGTCCCGAATTCGTGAACCAGAGTCGTGAGCTCGGGTCCTCGTGATGCTGCAGATTCACCGTGTGGAGAGACTGGCGTACATTTAAATATGTCGCGAATCAGTCTTCACTTTCTGTGGTGTGGAAGTTGAGATTGTAGGGTGCCGGCTCGAGTGTCGTCCTTGTCATTTGACCATGGTTCAGAATTAAGAGGTCCTTCTCCTATAGCCTTCGGGTTGGTTCAAGTGACACTAATAAAATGGCCGTGGTAGCCCAGTGGTCAATATAAGACTCGTGTCATTAGTTCGAACCCTGTACCGCTGAAGACCCGCCGTGTAGGGTAGTAGCGATGTACGTTAAATCTGTCGAGAGCTCAAACATCCTTCTGTTGGTGTGATGTGGTAGAAGAGGGAGGTGCCAGCTTAGATGTTGTCCATGCTATTTGACAATGGTTCAAAATTACTAGGTCTGTCACCAAAAGCCCTCGTGTATAGCTGAACAGTGCAACGTTAATATTCACTCCCTCGCGATGCTTATAAACATGCATTTATTCGCATATCTAACAGTGGTTATTTTAATCCTAGCCCCTTCGGGACGAGCGACCCATATTTGAGTCAGCACGAAACACAGATAGTAGCCTAGTGTCCCGTATCCGAGTCACGCACTTGCAACATTTTTTAAGCTCAATTTTTTGGCAATAGAGGGCATCATATGCCCATAAGGTTTGAGATGCGTACATGCAGATCTGACCTTTTCGAAATGAAAGAAATATTACTCGCAACACGTGGTTTTTGTTTTATAAACATAATAGGAAGGTAATATTTCCGAATGAAATGCTTTATGACTGGTCTTCAAATGAACACGTGGTTCTTTTTTAAAGTGAAGATATTTATTTTCGCTAGAGCATTTGGTTTGAATTTGTAGTGTAATTTTCAATGGATATTAGATTTGGTTGACAAAATTAATTTTTTTAACTTTTATATGGTCGAGCATCGAAAATGTTTAACTGAACGAGGAATATCAGAATAATGCAAAATTGATTCTAAATTAGAATCGGATAGTAGTGATAAATAATATATGATTGTTAAGTTAATTGCGAATTATATGATAATGATATTTCAGACATTCGTATGCCGATTACATAGATTTAGGCTTAATTATACGAAACCCTCCGAGAGAGAGACGTAGGCGGTACGCACACGTTTACGACCTACGTCTCGAAAGGGTCAGAAAACTAAACATTGACCTTATAGGCTACACGAACCTGTAGACGCAATATCTGTACTTTCTGTCAAAGAAATGCAAAATGACAAAAAAAAAATGAAGAAAAAAGAAACCGCATACAAACGTTTTAAGATGGCTATTTGTGAAGAACGTAACTTTTAACATCTGCGAAGAGTTCAAACGCTAATTTTTATACCACATTTCTATTTTTTAACTAAAACATTGATGCGTCCCTTGAGTACACTAATTTTCTGGAAAAAAGTAAAGGAGATATTAAAATATACATATTTTTAATCCACAATACGAGTCAAAATGATTAGCTACAGAATATTGATTAAAGTATAATTATCTAGGGTTAATTAGCGGAATATAAATAGGGCTCCGTGGGAACTTTTAATTACGCTGCACTGGCCCACGCAAAGGGTGAAAATTTAAGGTTATTGAAAAATTAAACTACGATGAAGGAAAATAACTTTTTTTCTTGATAATACCTCCCACATGACGTAGGCTGCCCGATCTAGTGTTGGCTGCAAAGTTTACTTCATTAATGAAAAGTAGAAAGCCTCGTCCATATAGAAGCTTTCTTTAGGATAAGTATGACAATGTTGCAACTCGGGTTTATTTTTATTTATACCAAAGTGAAATTTCTTTTTACCAATGAGGTTTGTTATTGTTACAGAAATTTCAAATTCTCTACCTAATAGGATATTGCACAAGATGCTTACGCCATTGAAAAAAACAATTATAAACCAAATTAATATGAAATATTTTTCAACTAATTTGTTTTATAACTAAATATACCTAGCCGTACTCTAAGCTCCAATACAATTACAAAGGTATTAAAATTTTAAAAAGCGTTTTAATTAAATTTAAATAAATCTTTTTAAAGTTGATTTTCTTTTGATTTCACACTAATAGTAAGTCTCTTTGACAAATCATATATCGAAGCAAGTATTACCTCCTTGAGAACTTTTGTCGCTGCTTTCCTTCAAAGACGGTTTAATTAGGATGTCGTTTTTTGCACACCTTTGCCTCGAATGCTGATCCTAAATTACAGACGAGTAGTTTTAAATTTGGACCTCTGGAAGGTCCATCTTTTCGTTCTATGCCGGTTGACACACTTTCAACCACCACTGTGCGGGAGCAGAGTTCTGTTGATAAGTCCAGTCACACATTTCCATTGGTTTTTTCGATAAACTGTTACGTGTGGTTTTTTTGGAAGGATCAATCCAAACATACAAGACAGCTCATGCATCACGCAAAAACAATGGTAAATAAAAAAACAAGCATTTAAAGTAAGAACCAGGACAAATCAAAATGGAGATAAAAGTAAAATTAAGTTAAAACGAGAAAAAATGAACATAAAAATGTAGCCTTTACAAGAAGTTCATAGAAGTTCTAGCATTCCAGTATAGTTTGCTTATCTCGCCACGTTTTCGGGACTCTTTAGTTCTGGGCATATTAGATGCTCTGCATCCTTGATGCCCGAATCACAAATTTGGCATATACTAAATGGAAGGATGCCTATTTTATTATATGTAATAATGGCCTGTTTATCGCAAAATCTTAAAGGGACTTTTGACAACTTTTTCCAAGTGTCTTGAATGTTATCCCAGGATTTTACCTATTGATTCTGTTTCCTGGTTAGATTTAAGACTTGAATTATCCAGAACATCGAGACTACTTACTCCTTAACTACCTTCATATTCTGGGCATCTTTAGCGCCAGTTGTTAATCACTTAGCACCACCCAGGAAGCACGTGTAGATTAAGGATATCACAGACGCGAGTAACATTGCCTCCCGTTTTGATAAACTTATGCCGTGTTTTTCATTCCTTTATGTCTGAGACGCCCTTAATACCTAACCCCTTCCACCCCAAGAAAACCATTACGGAAATCGGATGATGAGATTTCTTCAAGTCTTTTCCTTAGCTTCTTGGGCAATTTTGGCATATACATAGTCATTTTGGAGGTCGAAAGATTCTTTGACAAATTTTCTCGCCAGTAAACACAATCAGTATGTGGTCGCTATGAGCGCGCCGTCACAACAGTGCTTTTTCATTAAGGTATCTCTGCTTCGTTAATTCCTTTGTATAAAAAAGGCTAGCAATTTTCGATAACCTCTTGGTCTAAAATCTTCGTTTTCCAAGGAACACATTCTTTAACAAGAGTCTACATTCGAAAAGGATTTTGATGAATTCTCCCCCTGACTACTTTGACGAGATCTTTTCTCATAGAGTGCAGATAACAGCATATACTACGGTCTGGAATTCTGTAGGTGTGAGAAAATCTTATTAATTCTATAAATGAATAATCTTTTGACGCTTAAACGTGTTAAAGAACCTTAGAAATACCCGGCGGGCTCTTTTTGATGCAAATAAATACTTGCTGCACGCTTCTGTTTTAAGTGGTGAAACTGACTGTGATTTAGAACAAGTGTGCAGTTATGTGAAAAGTATTGTATATTAATCTCTAACGGAAAATGTCACCTTAGTGGCATAGAGGTAGTATGCCCGATTCGTAAGTTCAAGGTTACTGGCTCGATTTAGGCTAAAGTAGATAATTTTTGAATGCAAAAAATCAGACACGCATGTCACATGATTATGTGACATGTAATAGATTCTTTGAATATCAATATTTGGCTTTGTTTCTCTCAACAACACTAAATCACTACAATATCTAGCATCCGGATAAGAGCCTGATATAAAATTATTCCAATTTTGTTGCGAGAACCACCAGGAGTAGTACTACCATAAAAGGACTCTAACAATTGGTTATTTCCCATGTTGCCAATATGCAGCTCATAAGGAAGAATCTCTAAAGATAAAAATTAAAATATTTAAGCCAGAGGGCGATCTCAGATTTTTTTGTATCAGAACTTATTACACGACTAGGTATAGCACACATCCAAAAGATTTGTAAGACTAAAGCATTTTCAAGAGTTTGATTGTGATATTTTTACTTTTGTTGATTCTGTGTTTAAAAATTTTTTTAGATCCTTGTGAGTGGAACATCAAATACTGGAATTGTGCGTCTTGAATTTCACCATGATTCGGGATATTATTTTGATTGTTCTCTTAACTGAAATCGTCTGCTTCGCTGGAGCAGAGCCTTTCGAAAATGAGACAGCAAACGATACTGAAGCCTTGGATATGAGAATAATCAGCGATAGAGTGGGTTCCCTCATGTCAAGGATTTATGAAAGATCAGATAGATACGAACTTATATCGCATATGCTACGAGCTGTTGTGGAGCATTTCTTTACTCTCGTGTATTATGGAGCACAGTAAACTTTCATACAGACGTTTTGAAAATTTGTTGAAAATGTTTTATTTATTCTTGAAGTTTTTATGAAATCCTTTTTAAGATTTTTACCGAGTAAAGTCTTGTGTATCTCTTTAAAGTTAAAATGTAAATAAACTGCTTTATTTGAATCACGGTGAATTTATATTACTTATAGTAATTTACTCAAACTTGAAGTCTTTCATTATGAAATCTAAAAATACTCATTCTACGCAGTATATGCAGTGCAAATCGCTTAACACGAAACTAAAGAGGACTGAAATATTTTTTCGTGTTAAAGGAGGTTGCAAAAACGAAATGTGTATGTATAACAATTACGTTTATTAGAGTGTATTTTATTTACATAGATATGTATATATGTGGATGTATTTAATAAAAAACAATGGAAACAAAGTTATTCACAAGAATTTAATGAAATTAAAAGTAAAATGTTAGTTTTCTAAAACAAAACAATTGATTTTTTTGAAGATCTGGTTTTCTTGCATTATTTTTTTAGCATCAGATTGCTCGATGTCAGCCATTTTGTTCATTTCTCCATTGAAATGTGCGTCTAAATAACTGCACATACTTTATATGATCCACGTTTCGGATCATGTGGGAAGAGGATATGCATTGTTCATTTAATTTTCTTCATCACAATCTGCGTCAAAGGTATTTTTTTAAGGTTTGAGCAAACTTCACCTGACGTAATTGGAGTAGAACACATCTACTCCAATGAATTCCCTCGATGATACTGTAGAAAAGTCCAGCAATACAGAATTTCTCAAACTTCGGCTGGTGTTTTTCGTATTTTGCTCATTTCCAAAAGGAAAATCTTTTCATGGTAAGCGATTTTCATTTCGTGTGGAGGGAAAAATACTTAAATACATGGTAGTTTTTCGGAACCGTTGAAATATTTTGTGTTAACCGATATTTCGTCTTAAGCGCTTTTGTGTTAAACGTATTTTACTGGAAAAGAAAATATTAAAGTCTTTTATCTTAAATTAACTAAGCGAAAATAAAGTGTACACATTTTGAGAGCTTTTAATGCGATTATTTTAACTTTATTATACCTATGCATGTTTAAGTATAAGTAATTGATCCTTATTACAATAGTTTTGAATGATAACATTTAAGACAACTGTTCTTAAAAGTTTTTTTAAGAATCCCATCATTCTCCATTTTAAATTTAGAAACGTAATACCAATCCTATGGAATTTCTTCTCTTAAATTTTGAGTCGCGTTCGATTTAAATGTAATAAAGTATATCTATATAAAAGATGGACAATGGAGAGGCTAAAATTGTAATTTTTCTGATCTATAAGAATTTGTTTTTTCTAATGATTCACACATTTGCGGATTTCGGATTCTAAGACACTTAAAAATGATTTTGAATATCAGACGGAAAATTTTAATTCTAGAGAACTCTGAATTTTTGTTTTTATGATGCACTTTAAGCTACTGAGGTTCAAACAATTGAGAGTACACTTTATTTTTACTTGATAAATTCAAGTTGCAGTGTAAGCAACACATTGCCTATAAATGTACAAGTATGATTATATTTTTACGTAAAAAAATGGTTTGGTTTAAAGTAAAAATAAAAGAACAACCAACGAAAAACTTCTTAATTGAAAGGTTTCGGAAACATTTTAAATAAAAAAATATGTAGATTTTTACCTCAATATTGAGAATACACTTATGACATATGTTTAGCTGTAGCTAAATATTTTTTCTTTACTGTTTTAATCTAATTTTGTGTGTATAATCTTATCTTAAACAGTTTCAAAGATCATTTTCGTGTGATTAAGTTTGTTGGGGAACACCAAGCCAAACTTTGTATTTGAAAATGACACCTCGAAGGGAAACCAATATTGATGCAAGAAAATTCGCATTAATATTTATAAAAAGGGAAAATCTTATCATGAAACAGCTGAAATTGTTGGAAGAAGCCAAACTTGTGTCAAGAGAATCATAATTAAATTTTAAAATGATGGATTGATAGAAAATAAATGTGGAAGATTAAGGGAAAAAATTCCGGGGCCAAAAGGAGAAAATTTTGAAAGAAATCAATATTGGTCCTAATGTGCAGTCAAGCATGCTGCAGGAACTTATCAAATCAAACGCAGAGGTGTAATGCAAGTGCTGCAACTGTACAAAAGGTAATTAGACAAGTTGGATAAAAAGTTGATGTATTTTTAACACGGTTTTATAAGTTTCACTTGCGTGTAACGGAATCTTGGAACTCGATTTTCACCCACTTAAAAAGGTCAGATTAATTCGAAATTTTGCACACTTATCAAGGACCGATGACAATACAATAATTTCATAGTTTTGTTCCTTTGTCCTCATCAGGATCGTCAGGAATCACGATAATCTAATTTGGTGACAATTCCATGTACCACTTTCAGCAGCATGAACAATTTTCGATTTGGCAGCTTATGCACTTTCGATTGGCGCTAGCATGAACAATTTTCAGATTTGGCAGCATTAATTCCAAATATAGTCATATTTTCTGAATTTGGCGACTCAAAAAAAAAGTGATTGTAACCCTACATTGGGATTTGCCTTTTTTAATTTAAAGCTATTTATATGCAAGTATAAAATACACTTGTGTGGTTTATAAAAATAAAACAAAAAAGTGTTCTGTATATGAGAAAGTGGAGGGTGTGTGTTACCAATTTCTTCCTATAATATAAACATTATTCTGAAAATGAAAATAAAAAAAGGCTCGTGCTGTGAAAAAAATAATTTGTTCTAACTGCCAAATATTTTTTATTTTTATAAAGCAATGCTTTTGGAAGTGATGATTGGAATTAACAATATAGCAATATGTTTAAAAGGTGATAATATGATTGACACTTTATGTTACCAAGTTTTTATTAACTCGCTTTCTTTAATGTCTGTGCGAGTGGAGTTTTGTAATTGATTTTAAACTGTGTGACTTTCCGATGAGCTAGAGATTTGAAATTGTACCATATCTCAGAAGTGGATGACAATGCATACAAATTTGAAATAAGAAAAAAAAACGAATTTGATACTTTTTAGTCCTTTATAAAAACACGATAATTGTTTTTAATTCTAACTTTTTCTTTCCACACATTTTATTTGTTTGACCTGTTCTATAGAGACAGAATCTAATACAACGATACAGGACTCATCTGAGGATCTGTAAACGGAGAGAATAAATACCCTTCAGACCCGTCAATCAATATCCATTGAAGAGCAAGACTAATTTCAGAAGCCACGTATATATATAATTCCAGCTTCAAATATCAAACTAAAGGATAAATTAAACAATTAATAAATGATAGTTTAAAAAACTAAAAAACACGCTTTTTTGTAGATCGAACCAAAAAATGAAAAATAAAT
>BMAO01009259.1:0-15232 GCA_019973975.1 Trichonephila clavata | reverse complement strand
AAAATAATGAATTAAACTCATAATTTTTTCTTGTAACTCCTATTTAAACTCTTAACATTTTCTTAAAGTGTAATATTTAATTTCCAGCATTGCAAAACAAATAGAAAAATTTGAAACATGTTCTTACAAATTAAAAATTAATATGATATCGTGTATATTTAAGTACTTAGTATATTTCCTATAAAAATACGGTAATTTTATTTCTGAATAATATTTTCATACTTTTGAAAGATTTTTAATTTAAATGTTTCAAAATGAAAGCATGGATACTTATGAAAAATAAATTTTTGCTAACGTTATTTCAAAACAAAACATACAAACATTTAATATTTCTGTAGATTTTCACAATAAATCAAAAATTCTAAATGCAAACTAAAAGGCCTTATTTATAAGAATACTTTAAATTATTCTGAAGCATCATATTTCCTGTCAGCAATTAAACAGTTTTCCAGAAATGTGGATGTAAAGACAACGTGAAAGATATAGCAAAGTACCATTTTCCGAATAGTAATACGATGTAAAAATATGCAACCATTAGCATAAAGCGTATTTTATAAAGTAGTGTTTAATAATTAATCAGATTTGTGTTTTCCACTTCACAATTTCAAAAACGTGTTTGTTGAAAGATAAGTATTTAAAAACTTAAACAATATATATTTACCACAGGATTAAATAATTATTTATTCATATTAAGTGAAACATGTATTGTTTGAAACTCTTTAAATTATCTTATCTTAAGGGATTATTTAAAAAACATCATTAAAAAGGTTACTCACGTTATTTTTCATGAATTAATTTTTGTTATGGCTCTTATCATAATAACATTTTAATATCGTCCTAATAATATTTTATCAATATTAATTTTCAGCTTTTTGATTTTTTCAGCTTATTTTTGCATGTATTGTAGTTATGATAAAAGTTATTCCTGAGTCAGTTAATGTATTCTTAAATTTAACACCAATAAAAAATATGCTTTTTGAACATTTAAGGATTATAATTAAAAACTTATTAGATAATATTACAAGTAATATACGAAGTTAAGTAGCTTCTGATTAACTTATTATAAAACATTTATTTTTTTAATAAAATGCTTCTAATGTGTGTTTACTCTTCTTCCATATTTTTACTCTATAAATGTTTGATAGAACGTCGTTAATTGAAAAGAAATATTTTTATTTTATCAGAGTATGTATGTCTTCATATTTCATTGAAAATTCTATTCAATCAATTTTTTCTCTGCTTAATTAACATGCATAATTTGAAAATAATTAGTTATGTTTAATTAGTAAATAATATGAGAATATTATAATAGAATAAACGTTGTTGTTCTTAAACTTATAAGGTTTCATATCTTATGAATATTAATTCCCAGATAAAAAAAAACAAATATAATGTTTCTTTTTTAAAAACGTAGGTGAAAAAGAATAAAATATTATATTAAGATTTATTATGAATAATTCTAATAAAAATTATTAAAAAGGCAAGAATTGGAAATGTTCATAATTTCATAGCGTTTTTATAATGTTGTAAGCTTTGATATGATAACAAAAATTGATTTATTTTATACCTTTCTTTGTGAATATTTAATCAGACGAATCTTAAAGAACTGAAACGGAGATCATGGAGTTGAATTTTTTTTCACATTTCATGAAATATGTAGATAAAATTAGATTAACACTTCTGTCTCCTTCATTTTACAAAACCGTGTATGAGATACAATTGTATTCTTTTACTAATATTTGCTACCTTCTCAGTCTATTTTGTTTCACTGTAGTGCAAATTTGATGTATTCAGTTATGCTTTTTCTATTCATAAGAGGAACTAATTAAATCTTTTATTTTTATATTAAACCAGTTCTTTGGAAGTGTTTGTATTGCTTAATTTATTGTTAATGGAAAAGACTTCCCATAAGTTTTCAGGTTAAGAGGACATGGTATGATAAACAAAATTTTTTAATCTAAAGATAGGACATGGTATGATAAACAAAATTTTTTAATCTAAAGATATTCATAATTATTTTGGTTGCCTCCTACGTGCATGTATAAAGTAAAACAGGTTTCATGCTCAAAATTTTATAAAACGCTAACCTTTTAATTTTTAAGGGAAGGACTTGAAACTTATAAGTGATTTTAAAATGCTACTCCTCCTACAAAAATTAATGTACATGTATGAAACTTGATTTACGTCAAACTATGTATAACAAGCGCTGGTATGAGTTTTGCGATAACATGATTGTCAGTCGTACTATAGTTCTTTTTATGAATGCTTATAGAAAATCCTTAAAAAAAGGTGTAAATTCTAAATTCAATTATTTTTAAAAAAATAAATATTGCTGTGTTTAAAAAATGCATACCATTTTTATTCTAATTACGATTAGCAACAAGTGAAACAATTTTCCAAGTATTAGGAACAATAGAAAAAAAGCATTTTTAATGAATACAAACTAGCTATTTTAACAATTTTTTCCCAGATAAGTCAGTTTAAAGTTTTGATTTGCCATTGAGATGTGGTTAAAAACAAATGTAAACGTTATCACAACTCCGCGTTTTTTAAACTTACAGCTTTCAAATTTTGTGAGTTTATAGAAAAGTATATAAAAAACAATTTAAGCTAACAAAATTAGATTCGACTTTTCGACCGATTTTTGTCAATTGAATTGTATTGAGTCCCCTTAAAAAAAGAAACATTTATTTTTAAATATTTTTTGACTGCTTCATATGAACTAGATACAATATTTTGTGTGCTTTTATATATCTTTTAACATTACTTAAGTAACAGAAGATACTTCGGGTGAATTCTTCTTTTCCTTCTCTCTTTTGAAGTAAAATCTTTCCGTATGTTTTTTAAAAATTTTAATTTAAAAAAATAAATAGCAAAAGCACATTTGCACGCAGACTTTTATTTTCAATATGGAAAAATTACTTTTTCAAAAATTCCAGGCTTTTAGTATTTGAAACACCAGGAGCATTTATGAAACTATAATACGTCATTCCTTCCAGTTCGAGATGAATGATTCAAATAAAAATGAAAATCCCTGAGGGAAAAATGATAAGTAATTTAATACAAAAAATGGCTACTAGATTTATAAAAATTTCTTCTGTTTTTATAATATTTTACAGTAAACAAATTACTTATAGCATTTTTCAATCAAAGTTGTTTCTTAAATTTACCAGTTTGTTTCCTATATTTTTTAATCAATTGCAAGTTTTAGTCTTAGCCCTTCACACCAATTACTCTATTCTTATAAATACAAATTTATACCACTTGATTCATTACTAATTTAGATGGAATTCTGCACCGCGTAAACTTATATTATATATTTATTTAGCTACGATCAATAATACTAATTCAAATACTGATAAAGATGAATTTAAAAATCTCATTAAGGTTTTAGTCATTAAGGTTTAGTGTTTTAGTAGCGTATAAATTTGTAATGTTTACTCTTATTTTTAATGCTATTCAGATTTTTAAATGTAATTTTTTAATGGAATGAGTTTGCCAGTTCATGTTTATTTTCCGAGTCTCTTTAGTGCTTGTAAATTAATTTTCTTTTTCAGTATGTAAAAGCTTTCTTAGAGAATTGACTATTCGAATATTTTACACTTGGGAAAAATAATATTGCTGATCAGAACTGCAGCTATTACAGTGAATGTAATTTAGTAATTGGTTATTTATTAACATATCTCTTCAATGTATCATAATGAGATTGATAACGGTCCCCCAAAATTTGCAACAAAATGACGAGAACAATGCCTCAGCTCTGCGCTTCGTTCTCCATATCCCCACATGATATCAATATATATTTGGATGTACCAAGAATTTAGATTTTGGGTGATGGCAATTTATGTTAAATATTTACTTTGATTTGTATAATCTAGCTGTTTTATGTTCAATTTATTGTTTTACATGTTTATCCTAATGTGAAGCTTGAGTTTGCCTTGTTTCTCAAAATCGTAAGTATTTTTCGGAATATTTAGTTGAAAGAAATAACTGCTTTAAGTTTTAATTTTTCTTGTATAAACAAAATTTATACTTAGCTTAAACACAGGACTACTGTAATATTTTAAATAGCTCCATAATTATTTATTTTTAAATTATGTTATGCTATACTAAGTTTAGATGTAAAAATTAAAATATGATGTTCATAATGATATTAGTATATCGGTCAATAACTTATTCTATGTAGAAAGTCCATAACAGAACATTTAACAGGTAACCAATTACATTTTGATTATACTAATAGATGAATCGAGATGAAGTGTAGAAGTGTAATATAGACTGATGTATATATTGTTGGATTGAGCTGAATAAACATATCTAATTAATATTAAGAGACAGAGCTTAATTATATTTCTTACTCCATTACATGCAATTATTAAACTATCAGAATAATTATTGATTGCAATTAGTTATAAATTCGAGGGATGACATTCATATTTCGATGCAGGTATAGGTTCGTTTATTTAATAATAATGCTTATTCCATCGTTTTATCTTCTCCAAGTACAC
This sequence comes from Trichonephila clavata, assembly GCA_019973975.1. NCBI lineage: Eukaryota > Metazoa > Arthropoda > Arachnida > Araneae > Nephilidae > Trichonephila > Trichonephila clavata. The sequence goes on along the minus strand of BMAO01009259.1, from coordinate 10,724 downwards.
AAAATGAATAATATTATCTGTTTGATAATGATATTTATTGAAAGGAATCCTTCATTTTCTTAAATAAATGATTTAAAGGCGATAATAGATTCATAAAAATAAGTACCTTTTATTATGATTCGTGTTTGCTAAATAATTCTACTAGCAATAATATTACAACCTTTCAGGAATCTTTAGAAATGAAATATTGTTCTGAAAAGCACCAAAGATAAATATAAACGTTCCATTTACTAATGAATCCGAATGGTTTTCATAACTCATTGGATTTTTATCATATTTACCACAAACACAGTACCTCTGATGGTATTCGCATTCTCTCTACCTGGTGGGTCTTCAGTAGCACAATGGCTTGAACTAGCGACACCTTGTGGGCATTAAAAGCAAAGAAGAACAGTTAAAACGTGTATTTATATTTTTGCATGATTCCCTACGTTGTAGCGCTGTCTTGTTTTCTTAGGAATCTATGTTTTTAAAATGACTACGCAGTACCTTATCAAGAAAAATGGGTGAGAGAATATTAACGTCGCACTGATTAGCAACACGAGGGCTTTTGGCGACGGTTCGCGTAATTTTGAACCATGGTCAAGTTACGCGGACGACACCTGAGCTGGCACCCTCCTCTCCTAACTACTACACTACACCAACGGGAGGATGTTTGAGCTCTCGACAGATTTAACGTGCATCGCTTCCCTACACGGCGGATCTTTAGTGGTACTAGGACCGAACTCAAGACACGCTAGCCATGATCCGATGCCTAGACCACTCGGCCAACCGTGGCTACCAAGAAAAATGGGAAACAAATATTTAGGTATGGTGGTGTCGAAGATTGACCTCCACGCTCACCTCATCAGACTCCACTGGACTTTTTCCTGTGGGGAAACCTGAAACATCAGTTCTGTGAGACCACTTCACAAATATTGTAGTACCCTGAAGGTCACATTACGGATGCATGTGCCAAAGTGTCTTTCTCTATACTCCAGTGTGTGCATGGACAGCCAAAAGAGGATCCAGATGTGCATTGTAGCTGTCGTTGAGAAGTTTGAACATCTCAACGTCAGATTCAATGGTATATTGTTATAATTAAGTTATTGTTATAACAATGGTATACTGTTATAACTAAGTCATTGTTATAACAACGGTATATTGTTATAACTTGTTGTTTTTTCTTTCTCATGTGTTTTTCTCTCTTTAAAGTGTAGGAATTTGTGAAAAAACAAAGGAGCCTTTAAATCATTCCATTATTTGCCTTATTATTCACAAGGTATATTTTCATTCTAAATCGAAGATGTTCAACAACTTCTTAAATCTTTTTTTTTTCTTAGTCTCACTCCGTTTTTGAGATAAGAATGGTAACTAGATGTTGTCGTTGGTGGGTTTATTCAGTAGCATATTTCTAATGCACTATACCTAGACCCCACTTTTATGAATACAGCAGCAGTCGTTAAAAAGTTACGAGGGAATCAAAATATTTATTGCATATTTTGTACAGGAAATGATTTCATAGACTTTTAAAATATACATAATAGAATAAATAAACTATGCTGAAATTTAACAAAACAATTCTAATTTGGTCTTTCACCATACATATAAAATAAGAAAATATATGCACGTGCTGTGTAAAAATATTGCTCTTGTATTATATTTTTTCAATTCCTACTATTGATTCACACTCTCTCTATATATTCATCTTGTTCAAATTTTCATTCGTTCATAAAATGCATTTTAAAGCCCTCAATTGTGCTAAAATTTTATATAGATGATTATTTTGGATGACAATACAGTAATTTAATTATAATTAATAAAAATTAATTGATTAAAACGAATTATTCAAAGAATTATAAATACAATCACGTTGGCATCACTTTTGGCGACTTTGCGATCATTTTGGCAACTTGTGTCACAACTTGAAAAGGTATTTTTCTCACATTTTTAAGGCACTCATTTCAGCTAAAATTTTCTATACACTATTGTTTTGGGTAACAATTCGATAATTTGATTATAATTAATTAAAATTATTGACTAAAATTAATTTTTTAAAGAATTACATATACATCCGTTAGGTTCATTTTTAGCGACTTGGGTCAAATCTTTAAAAGATTTTTTTTCTCACGTTTCAAAGCATTCAGTTTAACTGAAATTTTTTATACACGATTGCTTTAAATAACAGTACGATACTTTATTGATAATTGATAAAAAAATAATTGCTACTTAATGTAGTGATTCTATCATATGTATATACATATTTATATTAATTGTAACTATTTAATGAAAAGTAACTAAAATAATATTTTTTTTCTTTTTATCTAAGTAGGAATTGACTAAGATATTTTTATATTACTTGTTAAATATAATCACATAGTTAAAGCAACAATATAGCTCATATGCGTATCTAAATGCAATTGATATCATATGCATTTTAAAGAGAACTGATTTTTTAAATGATCTTTAATATTTTCTATGATGAAATGCGCTCCAATTAATAAACAATTAACAATTATGTTCAAATGGATTTATGTAAAAATATTTCGGATGCTATAACTTGTGTTACTCCCTATCATTTATATATACCAAACATACGAGGTTCAGTGTCAAAGTTCAAACTTACAAACCGTCGATTTCAAACAACTCAATAAATCAGTCTTCAATTCATCAATGTTTTTGAACTTAATTAACAAAATTTATTTTTTGAACCGATTGATTGAATACTGTGCTATTTTGGAAAATTTTGCACTAAAACATTTGATCCAAATTGTTCCTACTAAAATATTATTCCCAAAATGAACCGTGCAGATTGGTCGAGTTCACTTCTGACCTTGACCAATTATTAATTGATTATTTCGCGAGTTTATATAAACTCGGTTGTTGAAAGAAGGTGTTCTTGGCACACACAATCCACAGAAAAAGCTCTTCTTCAATTTTTATAAGCACATCATACCGTCTGCCATTGGTTATTCTTGAAATTGGATTCACCTCACAAGATTCGCTCTATTAATCAAAACAAAGTTAATATGAATCTATATATATATATATATATATATATACACAATATCTCTCCTTATGACCCATTTATAATAGTTTATAAGGAGTTATTTTGAGGAACAAACATCAGTTAACGTTGAGAAATTGGGTCATCATTTTTGGTTAGATTCATTGGTTGCTGCCTTTGTCGTACCGTGAAGTGTATTCAAATGGATTCTCAATCTCTTTAACATAAACATATTATTTTCTCAGGGTATATAAGTAAGAGTTTATTTCGGTCGCACTATAAAAAAAAAAACGCAAGAGGTTTTGACGACGCACCTCAAAATTTTGACAACCCATTAAGGTATCCGACTACCCTAAAATCGGGGATTTGGTGAAAAATAGACAAACAAAATTTATGATTCTATTTTGTAGACCAACTTATTAGCTTTATAAAATTACCAAGTTTTTTTATTTTTCGTTCACTAGAACAAAAGTTACAACTGTTTTAGTACAAGCAGATGACACTTCCAGTTGGTAACTGCCGACCGGAAGTGGCATTCTGAAACCAAAACTGAAACTTTGTTCGGTTTCTTTCCACTTTTTCAAAAATATATTTTGAAATAAAGTATATTTTAATATTTTGTTTAAAGTTATTAAGAAGCCTCACTTATTTTTTTTTATAAAAGGAGTTTTCAAATCTGGCAATTTCAGGATATTTGTTTATTTACTTCTTAACGTTCGATATCACTGCTAACTTTTTTCATTCTAGTTTTTACTGAAATAGGTTCATTTCGATTTTCGTATTTGATAAAACTGCTTTTTAATTATTCTTCAAATATCTGCCATGGGACATGGACGAAAAATACGTCCAAAGAATCGAAAGTGTAATGGTAATTTCCGCACTGCTCAAAAGAAAGCTAGTGATGGAAGTATTAGTACAGAAAAATTGGGAAGAGGATTAAGCGACACTTTATTTAATGTTGATACCGGAACTCTTTCTGGTAATAGGATTTTCGACAACGAAATACTGGTATCAATATTCTCTATTCTTTCTTGCTCTGTTTGTTTTGATCAAGAACTGTACTTGGTTGAAGACTCAAGACTTGGTTTGCAGTCAAATTTGTGTCTCAAGTGTAAGAACTGTTCATTTTCAAAAGGATTCACTTCTACATCAAAGGTGAATAATTTAAATACAGTAAACCTTCTTCTCGTCTTTGAAATGAGAGTTATTGGCAAAGGATTTTCAGCTGGAAAGAAACTGTTCAGTATGCTGAATATTCCTTATCTTTCAAAATGTACATACAGACAACATGAAATTAAGTTGCTGCATGCTACGTCACAAGCTGCAAACAGTTCTATGTTGGAGTCAGTAAAATCCATTGCGGAATGTTCAAATGAGTGGGGCGTTAGTGTAGATGGTAGATGGCAAAAACGTGGCTACTCTTCACTGAATGGATGTGTTTCGGCAATTTCTGTGGACTCTGGAAAAATATTAGACATTGAAGTGCTCAGTCAATATTGTCGAGTGTGTACAAAAAACGAAAAAACATCGGGACCCTCCAAAAAATGCGTAGTATCACATTTTTGTAAAAATCACAAAGGATCAGCTTCTAATATGGAAACTGTCGGTGCTTATAGGATTTTTGAAAGGTCTGAAGCAAACCGCAGTCTTCGATATACATCTTACTACGGGGATGGGGATTCAAAGGCGTTCAATAATGGGAAAGTCATGTATGGTATTGAGAGCATAACTAAATACGAGTGCATAGGACATGTGCAGAAGAGAGTTGGCTCTCGTTTACGAAAGCTGAAGAAATCCACAAAAGGTTTAGGTGGGAAAGGCAAATTGACCGACAAATTTATCGACACATTTCAAAATTATTTTGGAATTGCTATTCGAAGTAATGTCGGCAATTTGTCTAACATGCAGACTGCAGTCATTGCTGCATTTTTTCATTGCTGCTCAACCGACAAAAAACCCATGCATGGACAATGCCCTTCTGGATTCAATACGTGGTGCAAATACCAAAAGGCCAAGCAAGAAGGAAAACTGCATAAACATAGAACACCTGGCTTACCAACTGCTGTATTGAACATGGTGAAAAACACCTATATGGATTTATGTGATTAATCACTTCTCGAAAAATGTTTGCATGGAAAGACCCAAAATGCCAATGAAAGTTTTAATGGTGTTTTGTGGAGCATAATCCCAAAAGAAACTTTTGTTGAACTTCTGACATTACAATTTCCGCATTCTTAGCTGTATTACAGTTCAATGATGGATCTAAAGGGATTCTTTCCGTGTTGGAACATTTACACATCCCAATGGGTTATTTCATTGTGAAGGGGTATTCAAACGTTGATGACGAAAGAATTGTCGACTCGGAGAGACATTCATTGCCAACTACAAAAAAACAAGAGAAAAAAACTCAGAGGACTTAAAAAAAGGAACTGTGCATTATCTGAGAAAAAGAAAGGTGTTACGTATAAATCTGGGGAATTTTAAACATGTAGGTAAGTATTAATATTTAGAAAAAAGTGTTTCAAACTTTAAAATGTGTTTTATACGAAATGTGTTTTTTTTGAAAAAAATCAAACGGGCACAAGGATTGCTGAAAAAGTTTCTAAAATAATTTACTGAAATTTTTTGTGTATGTTCTGTATAATAGTATAATTATTTTGATCTTCAGATATATAAATCACTGCATTATTACAAAATTTACAGCCCCTTATGTGAATATAACCACTGTTTTTTTAAGCAATTTCGTATAACAACTAAGATAAAGTGCTCTATTTTTTGTAAAAATTAAAATATCTCTTATCCTGAAGGTCACTTCAAACATTAATAACAAAGTAACATATCAAAACTGAAAAATTGAGTATTTGTTTATAAAATTTTTGTACAGAGTGGGCCCCGTTTAAGTAATTTTATGTAAATTTTTACCAGTTTTTTCCCATTTTAATAATAATAATTTTTTTTTTCTCTTTTCAATTTTAGGATTTTTTTCTTAAAATATACCAAATAAATATAAAAATCACAAAAAAATCCCCATATCTCCCTTTTTTCAAAAAAAAGTTGTCGCAACCAGTCGGATACCTTAAGTGATGAGAACGATACCTGAGCTCTACCAGGCCCTCTTCAACTGTTACACCCCACCCGGGGAGTAGTAATTTTAACTTCGACAAATTTAATGGGTACATCAGCTATCTCTACAGTGCAATTACGCTTGGGCTCATAATACTTTGGCCACGAGTCTGTGACCGTAACCACTCGGCTTCAGAAGTCACCTCATTTACTCAGAAGAACGAGTTTATGAAGAGCTTATACTTTTGGGATTTTCTAGTTAAAAAATGACGTTTAATTTTTTTTTAAACATTAAATAATAAAACTGTTTCCTAATCTTTTAATTTTGCTCTTATTATATATCATCGAGTTTCTGTAAATATAAAAAAAATATTTTTTTTAACAAAACTTAATTCTGATGAATTACTGATCTTCCCACTAAAATAATTACACGGAATACTGATTAATTTAATGAGGTACATGGAAGGAACTAATTAGCATTTTTCAGTTAGGTAATCCTATACATTTATTTCAATACATGCAATTGCTGTTTAGGCGATATTAATTTGATTAAATAGTGTTGGGTCTGGATACATTAAAAGAGTAACATTTGGTAAAAAGGAAAGAAATCATTAAAAAATAATTAAATATGTTTTCTTTTCAAAATTGTTTGAGCAATGTAGTTAGTGTGTCAATACTGATAAATATTTATCACAAATTCAATTTTAATTTTTGAATGTAATTATCTTATCAGTATTTCAACATTGTTTCTCTGTTCTTGTACGATACATTTCATCATATTACTCTAGAGGAAATATTCAAATTTTATTTTCATTTTTTTTCCCGAAAACACTCAAGATTAACTGATGATTCCTTTTTTTATAGAAAATGCTTTATCAAAGTGAGAAGAAAATAGAAAATGTCATAAAAAACATACTTTACCATTGCTTTTTTTTGCGAAATATTTTTTTCTCCCACATTATTTTTTTCGCCTTCTTTTGTTATGGTTTATTAAACACTGGTTTCGGAATATTTTTTTCAAACTGGTTTTAATCTTTTTTTGCAGATAAAAATATTTCAGAAATTTATAAAATATCAGAATCACACTCGGGACTAAAAACTGTTTTATATTGCCTCATTTTTTTTCTTCTACGTCCTTTTTTTTTGTTGCATTTTTTGATTAGTAATTTTTTTTGGCTTCAATAAAAAAAAAAGACTTAATTTTTAAATACTGATTTGAAGCACAATAGTTGGTTTCTTAAGTAATATGTTTTGTTTTTAACTATATTTTGTTCTTCTTTCAACATTTTTTGCCTTTTAAAAGGTTTATTAAATTTCACTTTCACTTTATGGAACCTAATTAAATTTTCCCTTGAAATTCTAATAGAAAAATATCCATACTATTATACGCCAAAAATAAATATATTCTATTTAATTAGTGGAAATACAAAGTAATAAATAAAAATATAATAAGGAATGAAACAAGTATGTGTATTTTATTTAGCTAAGCTTTGAATCGTTTTACGCCTAGATAAATGCATATATTGCCCACAAAAAGGTAATAAGAGTTATGTTTTTTTTCTGTTTGAATAGAACACAATTGAAATTTTTAAAAAATTAAAAAAATTAATAATTTTACGTATGATAAAATGACGATAGTCATTAAAAGAAAATATACTTCAACTATTTCATATATGTAGACGATTCTATTTTAATTTTATTAATTATTCTAATGGTTCTTGTAAAAGAAAAAAAAAGACAGATGAAAAGAATTGCTTTACTTTTAGAATCAAATCATTTTTCTTTCTTTATTTATTTTTACAGTAAAGAAACATATTATTTGATATCTCATTATTCGTTTTGATTTATCTAATTTTCAATAAACAATATCTGCTTGTTCATTCAATTCATACAATAGCCTCGCATTTTTTAATAAAAAAAAATTAAAATCTGAAAAAAAGAAAAGGAATAAAATTTTTCAATACAATAAAATAAAAAGAGAAATTTTTCAATCGAATAAAATTTTTCACGCCTAAGAATTTTTAATGTAAATATCTATCTGCTTTACATTGCATTATTTGCATTGCTGCTGTTGTTAAAATAAAAATTTCTTAAGCAATTAATAATTTAACACCTTGCGGTTTTTATTTTTAACTTTAAGATTAAAATATAATTTTTTCCACTGGGGGCAAATGAAGCATCTAAATCCCATAGTTATTTTGAAATGCTCTCTAAAGCTGCAATTTTAATTTTATGGTAAATTTAATTTAAAAATAAATATAAAGAAAAATAAATTTAATGACATCTAAAGCATGAATAATTCTCTGATGATTTATAATACGTTCCTATTAGAGGGATTTTTAAAATTAAATAAAATTGACTCCTCTAAAAACCTAGTTTATGTTAGAGCTTATGGGATTATCATGGACATAATGAGAGAAATACTTAATGACCAGGTTATTTTCCATTAATATATTTATCTTTTATGTAGAGAGATTATAAAATGTTCTGACATTTTAATTATTTATAATTACAATATAATTATGTTAAACAGAGTCTTTTTAGTTAATGTTAAAATTTTACGATACTTTTTAACATAAATAGACATTAAATAAGTATGAAAGTCCACATTCTTGTTTTTTAAACTCTTTTTTTTTTTATTAGAATTCCTAAAGATATATTGATTTCTTAGGGATTATATCCAATAATTATGATTTGAAGAAGCACTGTGTTCTTATGTCTTCAAAACAATCCGGATATTTAACTGTAATTTTATACCAAATGAAACACTGTGATTCTAGAAATGATCACTCTATAATGAGTGTGAAATAATTTTAAGCTATGGATAGTGTTTAATTTTAAACAAGGAATTAAAGGCTATATATAGCCTTACTTCAATGTGAACTTAAATTCTCACCTCAAAACTAATTACGCGGGCATTTTGATAATTTCAAGATATTAATCTTATAACTCTCAAAACATGAAGTTAGTGTTAGAAAATCTTGCTTCCAATCATTTTAAGAACTGAGTAGTTTGTCGCCTATAGTCCTCGTGCAACTTAAAAATACAACATTAAAAAACAATCAAATTGGACTATCTGAAAGTAACCTCCAACTTGTTTTTTTACAGTAAAAATTTTTGCCAAAGAAATACTCTACGAAATCATGATCTACACATCTTGCATTATTTTTTGACATAGCCACCACTAACATACAGGCATTTGTCACAGAGTGGAATCAGTTTGAAGAAACCACCCTGCAATGCAAGGAATTATCGTACAACCTGCTAACTCTCAGAATTATTTTGGAAGTTACACCCTGAGAGTGGAAATTTCTCTGTAGCTGGAGTCTAAAAAACCAATGGAGAAACATGGTTTCCATTCGCATACGTGGGAGGATTTCCCCTTCGGTCTTCATCTTCTCTTATTTTGTCTTCGTTCTTTGATCATCCAACACCAACGACCAACCATTTGACTTCACCTATTCACCACTAAAAGCATGTAGGTGTTCATTTTTAAGACACACTTCTCCCACGTGCCCATTCATATCGGATAATGACACACACTTTCATCAGTAACTGTGTTGTGAGTACATGTCTGCCTACCACTGTGATTTGTACTAGCATAGCCCAGGCACTTCGGTCTGCTACTGCTGCTTGGACGCCAACTCTATCTAAGTTGTTGAACCAACAACAGGCGTAGTTTCTTATAAAGCTTGTTTTTTCTTCCCCGGTGTACCATTTTCCTTAAAAAATGGACGGAATTTTAAAACATCTGTAGTAGACTCGGTATTGTTGCTGTTTTTGTTTATTATCCCAAGGCAAAACTCAAAATCCGAACGAAAGTTTTAATGCAATTTTGTGGCAGATATTACCAAAAGAAGTTTTCGTTGAGCATCAAACATTGCGTTTAGGAGCTTATATTTCTGTTGTGCAGTTTAATAATGGCTTCCAGGGATTAACTTCCATATTAAATGAAATGGGTATTGTCTCGGGCTATTATACTGTACGGGGACAAAAAACCTTCGATAATGAACGCATTGCAGATTCAAATCGTCACTCACTGCCAACAACAAAAACCTGCAGAAGAAAACTTAGGGCCATTCGAAAAAAAAGAAAAAGAAAAATTGAGGAAGAAGAAGGAATAACATATAAAACTGGAGAATTTTAAGTTTTTTTTTTTTTTAATACTTACTTTATGTAACTTATAAGTATATTTTTTAAATATGTTTTTTGAAGAATGTTATTTTCACGATAATTTGTGCACGAAAACTGGGATATCTCCAAAACAATTATATAAAATTCAATGAAATTTGCAACATGTATGTTATAAGCCCTTGAGAGTGTAGCAAACCGCAGGTTTTAAGATACTTACATTTAATCAGATTTTATAGTCCTTTTTAGCTTAGAATATAGAGTAATTTTAACGAAAAATCATTAACGTGAAGTTCGAATGCTTATTAAATATTTATTTTTGAAAATATTTTTAACCTGCGGTTTGCGACACTTCAGGTGGATCAATAAATATATCAATGCAATTAAAATTACATTATGTCCAATATATATATTTTTTACGCTGTTTTTCCTAAAAGTGAAGTTTTTTTAAAAAATTTAAAAGAATATTTTTTTTCAAAAACAAAGGCGATGAATGGTATTTATTTCCTAATTATAACTCTTTAAGCCTATTTATTTTCTTTAA
>BMAO01009258.1:0-90254 GCA_019973975.1 Trichonephila clavata | reverse complement strand
TACAGTGAAATAGTTAACGTTCACAAATAGTATAGCTCATACATTTCCTTAAAATGAATTTCTAAGTTATAAATATACATATATAAGTATTAAATATGCAGGTATACAGTGGTATTTTAAACATATATGCATGTAAAATATACTATATACGTATATCTCAAAAGCTTTTATGTATCAATACGCATGAAATAAAACATAGATTAATGAAAGAATTTTCTTTGACAATAATTTGAAAAATCTATATCCTAAGCTTCCATTCTATTCTTATGAGAAGGTTATTCAAATCAATATATGCATATCATTATATGTAATTTCTATCTACTCAGCTTTTAATTGGGAAATTAATTCAATATATGCTTCTTATTTGCTAGTAAATATTATTCCCCGTATATATATATATCGGTAATTTAATTAATATAATAATTCAAATAAGCAAATGGGAAGAAATAGGATTTAGTATTCTATTCACCAAGCCATTTAAAATTATCTGTCCACATACTCTAATTTTTAATTTTATTTTAAGACAATATTTCTCATTCCCGGAAATCCCGGAAGTTTTAATTAATATACAATTAAACTATTGAAAATGTACTTTGTGTATTAAAGAATTATTCCCATTATCCTTACTTCTACAGACTGATACTTATATTTTTGACAGTATAAGTGAAACGTAAATCACAGCAGACGTAAAATTGATCGCTTTGAAAGCCAGTATCAGACTAAATAAAGTACTTTCGAGAGTCATTTATTTATTTTACGAATTAGTTAATAATACTTAGTATGAGGAATTATCCTTTCATTATCTCTTCTGAATTCAAAACAACGCTTGAAGGGATTGTGTTTTAAATCAGGAGAATATTAAAATTCACTGGTGATATGAATTAAGCAATAAAATTTATAAAATAATTTCCGTTTTATGAAATGCTTTCTACAAAGTCTAAAAAGAAGAATTTAAAAAAAAAATTAAATGTTTTTAATCATTTTCTTAAAAATTAAGTCATTTATATATATATATATATATATACTGGTGTCCAAAAGTTAAGCATAATTGATAATTACGTGAATAAAGAAGGAACTGTAAATCAGAATGTCGGAAAACGTGATATGCGAGTGTAAAATGGTTATAAAATAAGGAAGTGAATCAAAAGAATGGTAATAATTAATTTTATTATCCAAAGTAGCAGTTTGAAAGAAAACTAAGCATAGCAAGGATTCACACTTTAAAGAAAAAATTAAAGAAAATATTAAATAAAATACTGATGCTGCAGTATAATAAGGCGTGTGGTCACCTCTGACAGCCAGACAAGCTGCACAGAAATTTACCATACTTGCTATGAGATTATGAATGAGTTGTGAGCTCAAACGGTTCCAAGCTTCTTGGAGAGCTCTCTTCAGTTCTGTAACGGTGATTGGTGGGTGCGAAAGGGCTGCAATTTGTCTTCCGAGCATATCCCGTACATGCTTGATAGGAATTAAATCAGGGGAGTTCGCAGGCCACGACATGCGTTAAATGTTTTCCGTTTCAAGGAAGTCATCAATCAGCACCTCTCAGTGACATGGCGCATTATCATCCATGAATATGAAGTCAAGACCGACAGCACCTCGAAACAAGCCAACATAAGGCTCAAGAACTTCGTCTCTGTATCTTTGATCAGTCACAGACCCCGTGTCAAAGAAATAGAGGTCTCTGCGGCCGTCCATCATGATGCCTGTCCATACCATTACCCCCCTTGATGGAAAATGATGTCTTTCCGTTATGTTTCTTGGTTCAAAACGTGTTCCACGTTCTCTCCATATCGTTACCTGCCGAGAATCACTACTCAGACTAAACCGGGACTCGTCAATGAACATCACACTGGCCCTCTCTCTCACACTCCAATATTGATATTTCAAACTCCAATTCGAACGAGCGCGTTTATGCGCAGACGTGAGGGGAATGCAAACTACTGGTCTTCTGGCATACAGGCCAGCATGATTGAGTCTCCTGTAAACAGTTTTTCTCGAAATTCGTATTCCTGGGTGACTGTGAGCGTCGAACCCAGTGCTCTGGCAGTACTTCCCTCTGACGTCACGCACTTATTACCAGTTATCGGTCTTAGCGAGGGGTTGTGACTCTTGGTTGACCTGATACTGCTTGCCGGGTAACATCTCCCGTTCTTTTAAACCTCTGCCACAGTCTTGAGATCCCAGACTGGTCCACATTTAGAATTCGAGACACTTCGTTTCATGATCGTGAGGATTCCAGCATTCCAACGATTCTTCCTTCCGTAAACATGTCCAATTGGCGTCTTTGTTCCATCATTCACCTTGTTTGATGGTTAACACGTTCCTTCGCACAGCAGTTGCACGAAACTTGTCTGTACTGCCTATGCTGCATGAATCGGTTTCTCCGCGTTCCTACATGCGCCGGTGTTTCGCGCAGGACGTAGTCGACTGAAAGGTTTTGCATAAACCCAATGTTTCTTCTTCACCCAATTAATATCCGCTGGCAATTTGGAATAGTTTTACGAATATTTACTCCATGTTTTTCGCATTTTACGATTTATGCTTAATTTTTGGACACCAGTGTATATGGTTTCATCTTTGATATATTAACATTGTGTCTTATCCTGGGCAGAACACCGTTTCATGAATTCATATCATATCATATTTGATCAAGGAACCTGTTTCTATCAAGATTTCACTCTTGAAGTTGAGACATAAATCTTTTTCTAGATCTATGTGTCAGTTTGGCTTTACTATAATGCTTACATATTAGACTTGGAATGACCTTTTAACATTAATAATATGCGTATAATTACTTTCAGCATATATTAACAGTATGGGAGATACCTTTCTCTATTTTATGGCATATTTTACTCTGTCATTCAAAATATTCAAAGTCGACTCGTCCGTGTTGCTAATTTGAGAACAAATTATCAATAAGTCAACCGACTAAGTTCGTTTGTAGACCAATTTTTCAGAAGACTTTTACCGTTTTGAAAAACATAAGCAATTTCAAAAAGTCATATTTATAAAATAAATAACATGTGGCAACCCTTTTTTTTTAATTTTAATTTTAGCAAAATTTTCAAGATTAAGAAAAACTGCATAAATGAAAGTACATTGAACATAACGTAATTTTAGTTTTATTTATATACTTCTTAATCCATCTAAAATGTTGCAACCCGCAGGAAAAATATATTTCTGGAAATAAATATTTTATAAGCGCTTAAGTTTCACGTCAATGATTTTTCATCAAAAGTGAGTTATGTTGTAAAACAAAAAAAATTGCTGTAAAATATGATTAAATGTATCTTTAAATCTGTGGTTTTTTAAGCTCTGAAGGGCATATTGCACGTTACAAATTTCATTGAATTTTATTGGATTGCTATGGTGATATCCGGTTTTTTGTGAACGAATTGTTGTGACAATTTCATTCTTCAAAAAAAAAAACGTATTTAAAAATATTTTTATAAAATAGATAGATATTAGAAAAGCAACATAAAATTCTCCATTTGTATATGTTATATATTCTTCTTTCTTAATACTTAATATTTCTTTTTTTTTCTAAATGTCCTAAAAACACCTTTTCAGTCTAGTCAGATATCTTATCATTATATTCAGAAGAACGTATATCTGTTCTGACATCTGTTTTTACTAAAAAATTTGTAGTTTTTGTTTTAATTAATGGAAAATAATAAACTTGTATTTTTATAAAGCTAAAATAAGGTGGCCTATAAAATAAAATCATAAAAAAAAATTGTCAATTTTTGGCAAAATTCACAATTTTAGCGTAGTTGGATACCTTAAGGAGCTTGCACGATGTCCTCTCTCAACGGGAAAGAGCCTTCATCTTTTTCCAGCATTTTTTCATTAACTGGGATAACAGAAATAATTTTTGCATGTGGCATAATGTCTTCTCGGTATCGTTCTGGAACGGGTCTGCGCGTGAGAATTTTCGACTTGCAAGGGCGTGGACGAGTAATCCGGACAGCCAGGTCATCGAATGTCGAGCTTTCGGGGCTCGACTTTACCTTCATTTTTTTTTATCAATTTTAAAAATAAGACTCCCGTAAAACAAATAAAATACTTTTTCTTTTCATAGTTTTTTTTGTAAAAAAAGCAACTAGTACTTTCCATATTGAAAAAATTGTCGGCCTCACTTAAAATAACTGAACTTGTTTAATTTCTTACAAACATAAAAAACTTTTGAAATTATATATTTGTACAAGTACTATGCGCAATTATAGGGAAAACGAAATGTCTTACTTTTTTATCCGACCTACCTACCACTTTTTGGCGTGTGACTTCTCTCTCAAAATTTCGGTACCCTTGTTATAAACCATTAGAGGCTTTGTCTGGCTACAAGACTCTTTTAAATTATTAACACGCGAAAATCCTTCTTCCACTTCTATGATGAAAAGGCCAACATTATTACAAAATTTGAGTTTGTTCAATCTCGTGACCCGAAGAAAAAAAAAGAACTGAATCAAATATAATCCTTTTTGGAGGAACTCAATTTCGACCAACACGAATTCTAGAATGAAAAAGCGATAACTATGTATAATTTCTCACATCGAGCGGAATCTTATCTACTATAACTGGTCATATTTTGAAATGTACACAAACAGCACTGTATGTCTTTGCATAATATTTATTTATAGACTTGTTTTATTTATTTTTACTCTCTTTCACAATTAAAGTTTTTTTTTCGGTTTGCTTAAAATAGGAGCACTTTGTGACGGATTTATACACGTCATTTCACTAACCCTCTTGGGAAATCTTTGGGGCTATTAAAAATAACAATCTTCTCCTAAGAAGAAGACGTGATATGCAAATTAAGTTTATTATATATAGTTCAGGGTTCGCTTACTTGTGAGTTTGAAAGTTAGTAAACTTCAGGTGACAAGTGAAGAAATACGGAAAAAGGTTAGAAAGTCCGTGTAAGAGAATAAAGCCAGGAAGGTGATATTGATAAAGAAATTAAAGGATTAAGCCTTAATAGATAAGAAGGACTGCCTAAAGTTCAGGCATTAGTCACCTCTTTCATACGTCTGATATTTAATTTATTAAAGAGGTTTAAGTGGCAATTAGTTACATATCTATCGAATAAATCAATATTGAGGTAGAAGTTTGATTAATATGAAGGGGTTAATTTATGAGATGAATTCTCCAAAAACGCGACTCTCGTCCCCTCCCTCTGTTGACTAATCGAAAACATCCTATTTTATTGTGATTCCTTGAATTGTTTTTTGAGTTGATCTAAACATTGAATAATAATTTGAAATTATCATGTCGAATCATCCTTCACTTCCTCCCACACCTTTAGCTGGGTCTCAAGGTAGACGGGGGGGGGGGTATTACAACTTCTGCTCGGACGCTTTACACTAAGGCACAGGTTGATTTGATTAGAATTGTTATCAACGTGCCTCTTTTCAACATGTAGTGAGGCTATTGGCGACGCACCTTGTAATTCTGAACCCCGGTCAAGTGACGAGGGCAACACTTGAGCTTGCAACCACTCTCCAAATATCCACATCATGGTAATGTGAGAACTTTGAGTCTCAACAGATTTAATGCACATCAGCATTTCTATGCAATGGGTTTTTAATAGCACAATGACTCGAAAACACGATTCAACAAAAACATCGCCGTCTAAAAGTTCGCAACCATACACACTCTGCAACCACGGCCTAAGGCAAGGGTGTCTAACTCTTTTCCTCGCAACGGGTGAAGTCCTTACAAGTACTAAAAATCATGCGGACTGCCCTACTTGTAGTTAGGTGGGTAGTTTTTTATTTTTAAATTAATCTTTGTTCATTGCGATTCATGTAATAATGTTTACAATGTTCATAATGACGTTTTGTGTTACAAAACTGGTATACACAAGAAATTGAGATCAGTGAAATTTGTTGAAAAAATATCAACTGTTAACGAATACAGTCATCCCTCGACTTACGTGAATTCGGAGTTAGCCGTTATCAAATCTCGTCAATTCGTCCCCCCCCCCTAATCACTGAAACTCAGGCGGAATCAGTGCCAGATCTGATGAAATTGGAAATGCGATTGAAAAAGTTGTCGAGCAGTTAGGGGTGAGCGTTATACACTAAATGCAAAAATGATAGCTAAAAAATAAAAAAGAAATTTGAGAATTCTTCACTTTTAAATATCGAAATGCGGTTTATTTTAAAGAAATATGACATACTTTATGATTTTTTTTAGTTGCAATTCTAGATGTAATACTATTTTTCAAAAGCTTGGGTGAGTGAGTGAATATTAACGTCACACTGCTCAGTTACTCGAGGACTTTTGGCAACGGACCTCGTCATTTTGAACCATGGTCAAGTGAAGAGGACGACACCTGAGCTAGCACCTCTCTCTCCTAACTACCACACCAACTGGGGGACGTTTGAGCTCTCGACAGATTTAAAGTGTATCACTCCACTACACGGTGGGTCATCAGGGATACTAAGTTGGAACTCATGGCATGCCGGCCACGAGTCCGTTACCTTGACCACTAGGCTACCGTGGGCACTCACAAGCCTGGGATAATACCGCGAATAAATGACTTAAAAACATAAGAACACTACGTTAGTAAATTTCAGGTTTCTTTGTAAAAAGAGAGTGAGCGTTATACGGGAAATATACCTCAAAATGAAAAAATACAGCTTGAAAGTTTAGGTGCGCATTATACGCTGGATTTTACGGTAATTTATACGTATTTGGATGCGAAATCACACTCCGACTAACACCGTAATTATTTAGTCCCACCTATCATGTAAGCTCGGGTTTTTTCTGTATTAAAAATTTTAAAAAAAATGATTACTTCTGTACATGTGTTGGTGAAACTTAATTTAATTGAAACATTTTTTTCTCTGTCTGAATGAAAATTGTATCAGCCGATGCAAAAATAGTGATTGATACTTTGATTCGCTCTTACATCAGTCACTGCTGTTCCATTCAAATAACTCCAGATACTTCTATTTTAATGATTTATTCTTTGGAAGAAGACTTTGAGCGGGAAAACATCTGTTATTTATCCCTCCAGAATACTCTTATAGGAGCATCTTATTCGAATCGAAACGTAAGGAAGAAAAGAAAACCAAGATAAATAGCTTGAATAGCGTGACAGTCATGCCAAATTGCAGTTGATACTTTATATAAACGTACATTTGAATAAGATACCTCAGAGAAGAGTTCAGTAAGGTATTTTTTTGCTTTTGTCTTTTACGTTTTCAATTTTTTTCTTTTATGGAAGACAAAGTTTGCTGAATCTATTTTTTTTTTTCAATTTCAAAAATTCCGAACTTTTTAAAAATGCATTTAAAATTCGATTAACGCATTCAATCCTTTTTTTTTCTCTTTGCTATTGTATATACTGAACATTTTAATTGATAAAAAAACCCCCGTGATATTCAGTGGCATAACGTACACACCCGGGGGGGGGGCAGGATTCTAGGGGGCTCAAAGCCTGACTGACGCCAAGTACGTACCCATAGTAAGATCCAGCTTGGGGCCCAAAACCTGACTTTGCAGGGGGTGCCCTAATATTTTCTGCTACGCTACTGGAGATATCGCTGTCCGAATTTCATGAAATTTAATTTTGGTTATCTTTTAAATCAGGGGTGGCAATTGTTTCACCTCGAAAAATAGAGGAAATTTTATTCAATTTATTTACTGTTCAGATTTCATCTCCATTGCATCAAACATATTTAATTTTAGAGTCATTTTAAAGAGATAAATGTACCTATCATACTTTTCTACAACTTTTTTTAAATTAGGAGGAAATTGCTTGTTGAAATTCTGAGCACAGCCTGCAAGTTCATGTCAGCCTAGTTGCATCTGCGTTTACTCTTGTTGTCAGGGGCTTAACTACTGCCGTAACAATGACACGCCCCCCCTAAACTTTAGGGGCCCCAGCACGTATAACATTTTGACATCAAAAAGGGCCCCCAAAGAATTTTGATACAGGGCCCACTCATTACTAGCTACGTGTTGTTCTTCATGCAAGAGAAGCTTTGGTCACAAATATGTGTTGAACCAAACATAGAGAACAATTTCTGTCTATTTTGCTTTTTGACTATCTTTGCGGGTCGTATGAGACCCATGGGCTTGCTATTTGTCCACCCCTGTTTTAAGTTGTTTTAAATCAAAAGCATCTTTAAGTAACGTAAAAAACACTTTTGTGAACTTTAACAGATGAAAGGAAATAAAATATCTAACGTGTAAGCTGAAAATTTGTAAATACAGTCTACTCTCGGAATTCAATCCTTCGATAGTACGAACCTCTCGCTAATTCGAAATATATGCTCAGCCCCTAGAAAAACTCTTCATATTTCGAAACTAAAACAATACGTTTGGGTACACTCAATATTTCGAAGTAAAATCTGTGTCTGACCAGAATGCAACACGCGATAATTCGAAGTTATCTTTTAAAACTCTCGACAATTCAAACACTCACTATCATGTAGTCTTGTAGCGAACAGGTTGAAACTTGCATGTTTTGTGTTGTATTGTCTCTACTGTTTCCTTTGTAACGCAGACCCTTTGGTGACTATCGGAGGTGATTGAGTCCGGTAACTCTGACAGAAACTAAAGTGTCACTAAACAAACTACGCAGCTTTTTCCTTCAGAATCATGTTGATGCGGGCATTTTCACGCTTCATTTATTCCAGAAAAATCTATTGACAAAATTAGATTGAATACCATGAAAAAAAAAAAAAAAAACAGATTTTATCGTCAAAAAATTATTATGTACAGTTAGTATTATTTTATTAGTTTTTAATGTATTACTGTATTCTTTTATACAGGAGAATTTTAACCTCTGTATAATATTTATACTGTATATATAATATGTACTTTTTAAAAACACTTTTAAATAATTGTATACATATGTACAATTGTTTGTTTTATTACATAGTTTCAAATTTAAATTAGTTAGAAAAAAATATTCTTTTCGTGTATTTTGGGAGTTTTTTCTCTTACCCTCTTGATAATTCGAACTCTTGATAATTCGAAGTTTTTCATTGCTCCCTTTAAACTTCGTATTATTGAGAGTCGACTGTATTTATATCAGCAAAATATGGAACGCAATTTATGAGTAAATTCAAATGGCTATTTTTATAAATTTAGAAGCATATTCAAGGACACATAAATGCAGAAATCAATAAACAAATATTGCTATAAATAATCAAAGTTTTTCCTTTTTTTGTGTAAATAACTAAAAAAGAGAAACAAACAGATGATTTTCGTTGCTCTTTATAACAAGTACATGCTCAGCTTACACACACACGGTATGTTAGATTGCGATTAAATAGAATTATTTGATTGTATTTGTGAAACATCACTATCTTGCAAGATGTGATAATTATAGTTAAAAAAATTTAAAAACATTAAAACTTTATTCTAATAAACATCCTACATCAAAAACTATTATGGATTTTAAGGATGAAAAATCTCTCAGAGATGAGAATTTTTTATTAAGTTCTTATTGAAATTATTTCACAATGTCAGCTGAATTAATCATGTAAATAGGCGAGGAATTTGGAATTTTGACCAAATACATTCGTGTTGCAAAAGGCATTGTAATTCGAATTGATCCACAGAATAGTTTCAGAATGCGTTTTGAGTGTTCTGAACTTTTGCTATATTAGTTTCTCTGGTTAACAAATAAGTATGTGGAAAGGAGATCTAAGACTCAAATTCAACGGTTGAACTCATTGGATCGTTTAATGTTCCTACGGTTTTACTAGCAAAATTTGCTTGGGTTGAAAAAAGCATAGCCACTCTTTTTTTACTACAATATTTCGTGATTTCTCACAAGTTCGAGAATTTAATTTAAAAACATTCTCTTACTTATTGTAAGTTTTTTTGAAAGTGCCCGTTGTGCAGTTTTGTTTCGTTATGTTGCCTCTGTTTTTATTATCGTACTTGAAGTATTTCATGCTTTTAAAACAGTATTCACACAGAAATATAGTACATAATTAAAAAATTCAAGGTAGTTATGAGCCCGCGGTAGCCTAGTGATCAAGACTGGTGGCTGGCATGTCATGAGTTCGAGCCCAGTGCCACTGAAGACCCACCATGTAGAGGAGCGATGCACTTAAAGTCTGTCGAGAGCTTAAACGTCCTCCCGTTGGTGTAGTGTGGTAATTAGGAGAGAGGATGCCAGCTCAGATGTTTTCTTCGTCATTTGACGATGGTTCAAAATTACGAGGTCCGCAGCTAAAAGCCCTCATGTAGCTGAGCAGTGCGACGTTAAGATTCACCCACTCAAGGTAATTATCTTATCTCTGCATTTTTCAGCACATTTTACATATTATCAAAGGGTGCAGTCCACTTGGGGATGCCAAATGTCGTTTCACACGTCAGGAGCTTAATTAGTTTTAATTATTAAAAAAACAGAGGGGGCATCTTTTATTGAACTCATTTTTAGCTCTAACGATCTGTAAGTAGGCTTAGTTCATCTTCTGTTCTTTCATGTTGTATGCGTTGTGTTTTATGACGATTAAAATGATATTTGTAAAAACTGTTATTGCTTTAACACAAGGTGAACCCAAAGTCTGGACCTGATTATAAATATTTATTGCGCTAATCTATTATAATTAGACATGTGTTTGTTCGAGGATACTGCAAGCACTGGTTTGAATTTTTTTTTAAACCATTTACTTCAGTAAATTCCAACGTGTGCCCCATCCGGGTACCTCGGAGAATGTCAACAGGCGGTATTTCAGTTCCCTCCAAGTGTTCTTTAACGTGTTGTGTGCTACACTGCCTTTTGTCTTTGAACATTGCATACTACCGTTTTATTTGATTTCGCATCTGGAGGATTTCGTCCTTAACAACGTTGAAATCCATGCTGAATATTAATGGATGAATTCGTTTCGTAGAACCAAAGCTCTCATTAGGGCTTTCTCTTGGATAGAAGCCATTTTGGCCGAAAATGAGGTCTTTCTTACTAAGGTGACCAATTTTTTTGCAATTAAAAGGAGAATGAAAAAGTTAAGAAAAAATGACAACGTAAACATAAAGCATTTTATTAATTTAAACAAATTACACTAATTACGCGAACATCCCTTTTAATTGTTTACTTAAACGAGTACTTTTCCACACATTAAATGAATCCCCCCCCGTCAAAATATCGTTTTCTTATCTATCGAAAATTTCGGAACAAGAAATATCCTTCATATTGAACCTCCCAAAAACTCAGAGGGGTATCTTTATGCTGAGGGTCAAAAACTGGCGCTCTAATTAAATCAGTATTTCTAAATATCCAAAAACTTTCCCCTAAATTTATGTATTTTCAATAAACCTTTTTAAAATCATATAAACCCCAGACAGGGCCGCAGCGTGGGGGTGGCAAAATTGTTCACCGCACAAGGGCGCCTGGGGCAGGGGGCGCCAAAATTTATAGTACTTATAGTTTTTTTTAATTTAATGTTACTTACATAAAAGTTGTTGATAAAAAACTTGCAATTTTGCATGTTTTATATTTTCTTAGCAATAAATTAAGATTTTATTTTTTTAAATTTTATATTTTAATTTAATTAAATTTTGTTTTCGTTTTCGCGGATTGTTTTCGTTTGTGTAAAGCAAAATTTGATTTCAGATACCTACAATAAAAACACGTTCCGTGTGCAGTTTGTGCAATTATACGGAACGTGTTAAAAATCTAAGAATTGGTAACATGCAACAACAGAAAATGGGAATGATTTGTATCGGCATAAATTTTTATTCATTATATGCTGAGATGTTGTGGCTCAATGTCGTTGTTTGCAATGATAATATATATACATTTTTAAAATCATGTAAATCACTTGGTTTTTTTTCTCCAAGTCATATTTTGCTTCATGTATACTGTTATTAAATTGTTCTCAAAACTCGAAATAAAATCTTTATCGCAGCGTTTCTCAAACTGTGAAGCGCGCCCTCCAGGAGGGCGTGATAACCCTACTTGGGGACGCGACGTATCGCGAAAAATCGAAAACAAAAGATTTAAAATAATTATCAATTGGATAAAATAATTTACAATTTAAAATAATTACAAAGTAAAATACATTCTTAAAAAATAAAATACACATTCAAACTGATATAATACGCACTACTTATAACTGTATCAGTTATGCACAAAGTATTTGATAGTTAATTTATCAATATTCAATTAAAAACAAGTTCAGTAATTACTAGTGACTCTCTTGTGGGCTTGTCATATACAAAATTTATTTGCAAACCTTAATATATATCTAATTAGTGCGTTTATATATTAAAGTCGTATTGCATCGTAGAGTTTTACCATCAAAGTACATTATAATTGCATTCAGTACATTGTTATTGTAAGAAGTGGGGTGCGATGAAAATTATGACTGCAAATTAGGTCGCAAAAATTGGAAGTTTGAGAAGCACTGCTTTGTCGCTTCCTACAACACTCTTTTTGGTATAATGAATTCCTTAAGATTCTAAGCAGGATACACAAGGGCAGCCGAATTTGCGATTTCTTCCAAATTTAAGATATAGATATAAAAAGTTGCAACATAACTGTAATCGTCGTAATTCAGTTGAAAGTAATTTCTCGAATTTGTAGGGATTTCACCTAAATTTTTTTCGTTGTTTGTTCAGTGTTGCGAACTTAACTTATTGAAAACTTCTTGTTATTTTCAATATTTTCATTTTTTTTTATAGACTGTTATTTGAAAATAAACTTCAAGTTCCATGAAAAATCTTACCATACTTATTATTACATCTTAAAAAACCTACACAGAGGCAAGTTACATTCTATTTTTAATAACAATATGATTCATAATAAGCTAGTTTCCTGTTTTAATATTTCGCAGTCTTCTCGTATGATGTAATTTTGTTCCCCTCCTCTGCTCTTTTGCAGATATGTTTTTTTAAAAAAATAATTATAATAATATTGTATTAAATTGTCTTGTTCATGCATATTTTTGTATCATTTCCTGTCTATCTCGGTGGACCATTTTGTAGCTCTAAGCCCTCTGTTGGATGTGAGAGTTCGATCCTCCCGAATAAATAAATAGCTAGGGATTCTTCAACGACGTTTTATAGCGTAGCATATCGTTTCTGCTTCCTTTTAACGTCAGTAAATACTCGAGAACATACAAATCCTATAGAAAAATCATAAAACTAAAATTTAGATTAAAAAAAAAGAAAGAAACCAAGTGGGGTGTGTTTAAGCGCAAACAACGCCAAGAAAGAGAAGACAGTAAGTATATATAAAAACTGTAGCTTTGTATATATTTAAAATATTACCATATTTTTACTTGATAAAATTCAACCAAAAGATAGAGAGCCCTCATTTTTTTGTGTGTGTGTTTTTTTTTTTGCACCAGGTCCTTTAAATACCTAGTTACGCCACTGCCTTCACAGAAAATCACTTTTTTTTTCAAAGAGAGAGAGAGAGAGAGAGTTGACGCAACTTTAAATCAGTAATTTCTTCAATTTTACTTTATTCCTTTAAAACTGCAAACGGTAATTATGATTTGATTTATTTTGTATTTTCCCTTGAGACTAAAAAAATATACAAACATTTTTATCATATTAAAATAAAATCAAAACATACATTTATTATTTGCTTTCCTTTACAAAGGAGGTGGCGAAAATAATGTCCAGCTTAATGAAATCTAATAAAAAATATTTTTTATTTTGTAAATTGTCCGTGTTACATCTGTTAATTTTAAGATTTTCGTCTATATTTATATATATATATATTTCAATGGAATTTTATAGTACCTTTATGTTGATTAATATGCATCAATACTTGTTTTCGTTGCTTGAATACATTTTCCAAAAACACACTTTTCTATGGAAGAACAGTTTTATAAAGTTTAATTATTAGTGTAAACATGAAATTCCAAAAAGTAGTACTTAAGGTAGAACTGGTATTGAAGTTTTTTTCACGAAACTTCAAAGTTTAATTCCTAGCATTGATATTTTGACACTGATCACACTTGCATTGAGCTATAGAAATAAAAATAAATAAATAAATAATATCTATAATATTTCTTCATTTTTGAAGGAATGGAAAATGTTAATGCCTGTGTATAAAACTTGATTTAAATAATATAAAAAATATTAATTGGAGCATGACAGTCTTAACGCGACTGTTTCTGGGATGGGGGACCTTTTTCCTGGAAGCTCATATCAAGTAGGTGTCTGATACTTTCGATATCTTGTTTCACTAACAACTGTTTCTTTCTTGAAAATATACCGATTTCCAGTCTAGAATTCACTTTACTTTATAAATTCTCTGAATTTTTCTTTATAAAAAAGTAATAAAAATAAATGCAGTAAAATATTCTGGATTCAAATGATACTACAGAAAAACTAGCTTTCAGAAACAGAAAGAGATTTGCTTTCATAATAAATAAGGAAACAAAAATTGATTGTAAATTAATGTGTACAACATGTGAAAATGATAGAAAGGCTGGCTAATATGAAATTTTTTGCCTTAATTTTGTAGAATTATTCTTTGATGAAAATTTCATTTACCTTTTTGTACAATGTTTGTGATGTGATTTATATTTGCACAATTCATCATATTCTGAATATAACATTGCGTATGTCTTGTATCATACAAAGATTTAAAAATTCAAATTTATCGTAACCAGATTATTCACTGAACATTTGGTTACTGAAATACACACATTTGTGTTAAAATTATTCTTACTTTTTGAGAAATATATTATTCTGTAATACCCTACTCATATCGTAAAGCATTTGAAATTTACTTCAGATCACAAAAAGAAGGGGGGGGGGTTTCATTTTTGAGAATTTTTCATATTATGTACACGATATTTTACTTTTTCATAGCTGTAGAGTATGATTGAAAAAAAATCAACTGATATACAACAGTTCTCCGAACATTGTACAATCTTAATATCTTAAATATAAGCCAATATAAAACAAAAAGTGAAAAAAACTATAAAAAATTGTTAATATACTTTATGCACGTTATGGAACAGTACGTAATGTACATTAACTTTTACGAAAAAAAATTCATGTCAAGCATTATATCTGCACAATATTATTTTTTTAAAAAAAGAGTTGAATAACAGTTCTTAAAAAAGGATACTATCTTTTGTAAGGTATGTATACGATGTAACTTTTCAAACATACAAAGATCAAAAAATATTCTTACATAAGTATTATTGCATAAATTTTCATTAAATTTGTAAATTTTTTATGCATAAACCTACAAACATTGCTAAATGACAAAGAAATTGTAAAATTAAAATTTTAGATATTCCTCTAACAATCAAACTGAAGGGAATTTTAATAAATTTCAATCAGAAATTTTTATTTTTTAAATATTCTTAGTAAAATCAGGTTGCTTCGTAATTATTAAAAATTTCTATGAAAACATTAATTTACAGGCAGCAAATTTGCAAGTTTATAGAAGAGAGTAGCTGAGTATCTGTAACACAATATATATTTTGTACATCTTAAATTATATGAGTATTTGTGTTGAGAGTTGAAATAAAAAACTACGCGTCAGCACCATAGCTTAGAACAGAGGACCTCAAACTTGTTATGTTTTTCGACCTGGGCCCTCGCATACTTAATATTGAATTTTTGTAAATTTATGAATTTCAAATGTGTTTTGGACAGTTGGTATACTGTGGTAGCTCGCTGCTATTTTAAAAATACATTTACTTTTCTATCTGTGGTGAAGCGTTGTGTGAAAAACTAAAAAAATACATGTTAATTTTAAAGATTTATTAGATAAAAGTTAAAATTTAGTACCTGTTACACAGAATAAGAGAGTAAAAACAAATGCTTTTATGTCGCTTTAGTTACAAATTTTTAATACTTAGCATAAATTTAGTTAGGTTTTACCTTAAACCTCCTCGGTTATAACGTCCAGTCTATTTTTTTCTTCATAAAAAGAAACAAATTAAGAAAAACTTTTATCTTTCAAATTAACAAAATAATGCAAAAAGCAACTTTTTATTTATGTCTATAAAACCCAGATAAATCTTACCCTTAATTGGGCAGAATTTGATTTATCTATTTCTGATATACAATTTCAATTTCCAAATAATGAAAAAAAATACTAATAATTATAGCTTTCTCTTTAAATGTTTATAATTATTATGTGAAAACAGACTTCTAAGTGGCGTTGCGGGGGATTAAGGGGCGTAATAGATAAATATATCCGTTTTTAAACTACTTCACCTACGTGCTTGAAAATTGGTAGGTAAGTTTCTTTCCTGGAGTAAATATCCGCTACAAAATGGGTTTTGGGAAAATTGACCCCGAAGGGGTGTTGCGGGGGCGGGGGGTTTAAGGGGCGTTACAAATTCCTATTTTTAAGTTATTAGACGTACAGTCTTGAAACTTAGTAAGCAGATTCCTCTCATAGGGTAGAGATACACTAAAAATGGGTTTCGTGAAAATTGCCCCCAAGTGGCGTTGAGGGGACTTAAGGGGCGTTATAGATAATTATTTCCATTTTTAAAATATTAGACGCACAGTCTTTATATTTGATAAAGAGATTTCTTTCATAGAGTAGAGATCAACTATAAGAAGGTTTTGTGAAAACAGACCTCTAAGTGGCGTTGCAGGGGAATAAGTGGCGTAAGAGATAAATATTTTCGTTTTTAAACTATTTGACCTACCTGCTTGAAAATTTTTAGGAATGTTTCTTTCATGGAGTAAATATCCGCTACAAAACGGGTTTGGAGAAAATTGACCCCCAAAGGGTGTTGCGGGAGGTTAAGGGCAGATATAAATAATTATTTCTTTTTTTAAACTATTAGACTTATAGTCTTGAAATTTGGTTAGCAGATTCCTCTCATAGGATAGAAATACACTGCAAAATGTGTTTTGTGAAAATCGACCCCTAGGTGGTGTTGCGGGGGTTCAAGGGGCGTTATTGATAATTTTTTTGCATTTTTAATTAATTGGACGCACAGTCTTCAAATTTTGCCAAGCAGATTCCTTTCATAGAGTGCAATTCCCCTACAAAATGGGTTTTGTGAAAACAGACCCAGAAGTGGCGTTGCGGGGGCTCAAGTGGCGTTATAGACAATTATCCCCATTTTTAAACTGTTAGACGTACAGTCTTGAAATTTGATAAGCAGATTCCTTTCGTAAAGTAGAGAACCGCTACAAAATGGGTTTCGCGAATATCAACTACTAAGTTTAATTTCGGGAGATTAAGAGGCGTAATCGATAAATATTTCCATTTTTAAACTACTTGATCATCCTGCTTGAAAATTGGTAGGCATGTTCCTTTCATGAAATAGAGTTCCTCTAACAAAGAGTAAAATGAAAATTGACCCCCAAAGATGTTTGCGAGGGGTCAAGAGGAGTTACAGAAAAAAATTCCTGTTTTTAATTGTTAGACCCATATACTTGAAATTTGTTAAGCATGTTTCTTTTGTTGAATAGGGATCCACTAAGAATAAATTTTAAGCAAATCAAGTTCTGGGGGGGTTGCAGGGGGTTACTGGGACGTATTGACAAAAAAAATTACTTTTTTCGAGCTACAAGGACTATAATAATGAAATTTGGTTTGCATTTTTCTTTTGTTGAATTGAAATCCGCTAAGAGCGGTAATTTTGGAAAACGGCTCTCAACGGGATTACGGGGATATTTATAGTAAAACTTTTGCTTTTTTCTGTTAGATTTAGACTTGAAATTTGGCTTGCATGTTCAATTTACGGAGTAGAGATCCACCGAAAATTGGTTTTGCGGGAATCCACTTGGTTTTTGAGTTACGAAAGAGCAAACATCATTCTATGCTTCAATTTTAGAGATTTTTAGAAAATACAAATTAGATGAGTTCTGCCCTTTTTTTTATCAACAGGTGACAGTTACAGGTATAAGTATATTTTTCAATTCAATCGAATTCTTAATGCTAGGACTTAGATATCAATAATTTATACATATATATAAGCAGTAAAAATTTATAAAACATCATGAAATACCCAGCGAAGCGGGCGGGTAACAGCTAGTTAAATATAAAGGAATTGATACGAGCATTTGTAGCTGCTAAAGCTAGGAAAATCAATATTTGAATATATTTTCTAATTTTTATATTTTACTTTAAAAAATTTATATCATTTTTGCTTTGTTTTGTTTTTAAAATTTATGAAATAATAATTTAAAAAAAAGCAATAAGACAAATGTGTTTTAATATTATAATTTTAAAGCTTTACAGTTCGAAAGTCAAATTTCGAATACTATAAATGAGTATTTCACATTTTATTTGTAGCACTTGATAAGAGTGCAACAGAACCCCATAAAGGGGCGCCGAATTTCAACTTGAACAAGGGCGCCTAATACCCACGCGGCGGCCCTGACCACAGAAATATAATTTAGAAAAATTGAAATTATTCCGGGAAAAATTTATATTGCATAAAATAAAATCCCTTTAGTCTGTCGGCATTCAAAAAATTCTAAATGCGGTTTGCAAATTAGAATTAATTTGTCTCGTCTTGAAGGTTGTATACTATCCCCCCTGCGTTGAATTTATGTGCAGGATTTCTTGGAAGATATTTCTTGCTGTACTGAAGAACTTCTTAGAAGATGCATGGGGGATAGGCCACGTGCTTTTCGCATTTTGAAACACCCGGTTTGTTTCTACGATTTAATTAATATTTTAACTATAAAAAGAGCAACTTCTTCACCATGCCTCATACGAGCACGGAGGTATTCTTGAAAACTTAAATCACATCGCCAGTCAATTTGGAAATTAATTCATTTGTGTGTAAGTTCTCTCTGTTTTTTTCTTTCTATTTTGTAAAAATTCTATTTGTTTAGAGATGCAAATGAATTATTTTAACTAAAATTTTTTCGTTATTTCAATGCTCTAAAAGCTGACATTTTAAATATTCTTTTATTAATTCTTAGTGCGTTGTCCACAAAATATTTCTGCTAAAACAAACTGTCGGTAGGATAACCACATTTTTTGGGGGATATATGCTCAAAGTTATTTAAAAGTCTTAATAGCTTACTAAAACATTAAACCTTTATTTGTTCAGTTGTATAACTAGGAATGCCTATTTTGAGAATGGTTTGTTTGTTTTAATTACAAGAAAAAATGCTGAATTAATTTTTAACATTAAGGTGATGTTTAACTGTAGATAATGAAAGTATATTCCTTTCTGCAGACTAAACAACTTTTCAACTGAGTGAAACAACCTTTTCAACTTGAGCTGATGTCCCAAGCAATCACATCGCAAACTTAGCTATTTTAGAAATATTGTTGGACTCCGATTTTACGAACCCCTATTTAAAGAATTTCGCGATTTAGCGAGTTTTTCTCTTTCCCAGATTAAAATGAAAGCAAAAATCTTATTTAACGAATAATAAACCTCGTTTTAAAGAATTATCTCAACTGTTGAAAAAAAACTTTATTAGCTTGTATTAGAAAAAATTTAATTTTTTCCCCATCCCTATTGTCAGGAACAGAAAAAGCAAATTTCGACAGGAAAGGGAGCAGACCATTATTAGACTTTACAGATGCAGGTGAGTCATGAGTGTAACCTATCGTGTGAGTTTTGAATAGGACAGGAAACTCTATTTTTATCTCATCCCACTCCACAAAGCAAAGGGATATTTTCAGATTTTAATGATTCTGCTGCATTTGATGACGGACTGCCTATCGGTGCAATTGAAGTTCAGGAAATTGATTTGTCAGAGCCAATGAATAGCAATTTTGATGTAGAAATTGATAATGAGACTCTTTTCATAACAGTTACATTTTCAAACGATTTACATTCTATGGAAACTGTGAAAAATTACCTCATGCAGCAGGATGTAATTGACGCAGTATTTTCTTCTTTGCATAAATTTTAAAAATACTTCTTTCCAGTCAGGAATCAAAAAGAGTTTCAAACATATATCAGTCACTATTTTAAAATTTCCAATTAACTAGGGCGTAATAAGTCACTAATAGTACTTTAAGCCGTTGAATAAAAAGGGTTTTATTTCTGTAAATATGGATATTTTTATGTAGCTGCTTATTGTTGAATTTCCAAAAGGTAAGTTGTGATAGCGGTCGGTTCCTGCTTGTCTTCTGAAACCCCTTGTCTACCTGTAAACCCGGCTAGGTGTGTGAGAGAAACTGAATGATCCATCAGACATGATATCAATCTAATTAATTTATTGTTACCAAATATCAATCAGGGACACACAATCACAATCTAACCAAGATAGGCGATCAAATAGTAGAGCACGGAGGCGAGATGCTATAACATGGGAATACTACTACGGACCCTCAACTGAATCTAAGATAGCTTAAATACGCTCGATATAAACTACGTCGCACACTAATAAGCTAACTTCTAATTAAACATTCTCACGAGATACCTGTATTTTTTATGCATCAGATCCTATACTGGAAACTTGCAGGTGATCTTTATCGGACTTGATCAATTTCGTTGGTTCCACGCTTTGTAATCTTTTCCTGGACAACTCCAAGCCTTCTAACTAATTCCACTATCTCTCTTTCAATCTTCAACTAACAAACTAACTCACAGACTCTACGCTAACTCCTACTTGCCAACTCCAACGTGCCAACTCACAAACTCGCGAAAACAGAATTTATGTAATATACTTCATTTACATAATCACGCTTCCTTGGTCTGGTATAGAGATTGTATTCCTTAGATTGGTATAGAGATTGTATTGGTATTCCTTATCAAAATCGGCGTCAGTACTTGCTCCAAAATAAGCTGAGGGAAGGAGGGCCATAAGGTAATTTTTTTTAACGCTAAATCAAATGTATAGGTTAAAAATTTTAGAAAAATAATTCTCGTTAGACATAAAATTCTCAAAAACTGAGACAGCACTAAAAAACCAGGATTGTCCGGGCCAATACCGGACATATGATAAGCCTAACTATTTTTTAAAAATTTCATTGATAACATTTATAAGTCCCCTTGCACCACAACGCTGTAACAAATAAAACTGAATATTTCTTTGATGTACCAAACTACATTATAATAAACATATTGTAGTACTATATTTTAATATTTTAAAGTCATACACATTCAACAAGAGCTAAAACATCCCGATTTAAAACTAAAAAAAAATTCAATTTTAGGAACAAACCTGGCTTTTTTTAGCATTAGTTAGTATCATTATTATTTTGCACATAAATACTTTGTATTTCAAAACTTTTGTGAAAATCTTAGGTTAAAATTGAGCTGAATAAACTGTCGTCGTAACGAATGTTATCAATATCATGCAAAAAAATATTTTGAATTAAAAAAACATTTTTAGCCATATTTAATTAAAATAGCGCTTTAATGTAGAATATATACTGGAAAATAACATATTAAAAATTAGAGCTTCATGGGCATTATAAGTTTTTGTTTTATTTCTTATAAACTTAAAATGCATTTTTTTCAGCCTTTCAGTTTTGAAGGTATGATTGTTTTCTAATCCCTAAGGCTTTTTTTTTCTGTTCATCATAGAGATTTGAAACTTTTTATATATACTCCCAAACGTATGTTCTATATGAGTTAATATGGATTTAATGCTGAGATCTCTAGTTATTTTTTTTAAAAAAATTTTTAATTTACTATTTTAAAAATTTGCGTGCTTTTCCCAGGTTTTTCTAGAAAAATAATTGTTAAAAATCAACGAGGGAATAGATTTTCAAATCAATACTAACTTTTGTTTCCAATAATCTAAAAAAACATAAATAAAACTTAAAATGATTAAAAATTTAAAAGTGATCATTTTATTAAAATTTAAAAACTTCAAAAATTCTTAATTTTTTTCAAAATTGTAAAATAATGGATGGTCAAATTGACTTTTTAATTTCAGAATCAACTTAATGATGTAACCTGAATATTAAACATAAATTATTTTTACTGTTACTGCCTCCAAAATTTTTTTTGAAAAAGAGTACTGCGTACCCTTAAAATACTACAAATAGAAATGTCTCCATTTTCTTCCAAAAAAACTAGAAGTCAGAAAATATATTACATTTGAGTTTCATAATAATAAAATGTTTTGGAAATTCCGGATCATTAGAAACGTAAATAAATTTGGCGATATAAAAATAAAACTGCAGATTTGTTTTTCGTAATCATGAGAACATATACATCATATTGATTGATTTTAAGCGATATGTCATGAAATTAAAACTCAAAGGACGAGCGCACACCAGCTTAAACAGCTTATATACTCACCATTTTTCAACATCCGGCATTCAGAGAAACTCCAAGTTTAAGTTCTCCGTACGCTAACCTTCGTTATTGAAGGTAGCTGCGGTCGACACAGTTACCTCCATACTTTTCACAACACACCCAAATGATTTCAATTAGAGCTCCAGCATTTTTCTAAATTTTTCATCTTATTTTGGTCGCAAATTCGTTTTGTATCTTTTATATTTCTGTTTTATTAAATTTCATTCCCTTCTTATTTTTTCCCACCACCTAAAAATTTAGCAGAAAGTTCTATTTATCAAGCAATTAATTATATCAATTTTGCATTTAATTTGCTTTTTTTTATAGTAGAATGTAAGCAAGAGTAAAAATTCATAGAAATAAATATTTGTGTGTGTTCGATAGAAAAGTTAATATAGTATTAAAATAAAAGCCAAAAATGAGTTTTAATATTTTGATGAATTTTGTTTGTCTATGTTGCTTTGGTCTTATAGTCTGTTTTTTTTCCATTATCCCCATGTTGCGCGGCCCGCATGAAGTAACTATCATGCGTATGCGGACGGGTAGGAAAAAAGGTTGAGCTAATAAGGAAATCTGCTTTAGCTAATAAGGAATGGTTTTATTTCTTTTAAGTAAACAGTATTTCGATATATATGGAAGTTTAATTTTTTTCTGTGCTCATCTTATTTTTTATTTTTACGGCTATTATTTTTAAACCCGGCATATAACGCGTACCCTCAAATTTCGATCTCATTTCTTAAAAGTGCGTGTTATACACCGGAGTTTACGGTAAATAAATTATCTTATTATGGTAATAAACTATCTCATTTATTTGTTTTTTTTTTTTTTCCTGAGAAACAATTGATGAATAAAAAGGACATACAATTTCGGATAGTCGAGAGAAATAATTTTTTTGGAGAGTACTAGCAAATTCTTGCATGCCATCAATTGCCGATTTGCTGTTCTTAGGAATCAAAATATAAATTTAAAATACAGTTCATGTTAATTAAAAACGAAAAAATATTCACATAAATATTCCAGTACAGTAAATATTGAACTAATACAATCAGAAAACTTTTGGGGAAAATTTTTGTTTTAAGAAAACTTAATGTTTTTAATAATATTTGATGAAAAAAAATTGACTACCATTTTTAGCAATAATATACAAACTCATATTGTGGTGATTTAGATATTTGTTAAAATTCGTTTCGAATGTTAGAAAGTCTTTTAAATAGCAGTAACCATAGGATAGCTGTGGAGAATGATGAGGAATATGTGTAGTAATTTTAATGGTTTAAAAATATATCAGATATACTACAAAGAATACAAAATAATTTATTTGTTTTAACCCGTTGAGGACCATGGACTTGAAGGAACACGGTATCATATTTGAGATTGCATTTTTCACGTTCCAAGGTTCGTGATCACACCGGTGTAACCTGAATTAGTAACTTATGGAATTTAGAATGGTTATAAACTATAAATTTCGACTTATATTACAGCTCTGAATTTTTGCGAATTTTTAAATGGAGTTAGGCTTAACTGGGAAACGCACTTGGCCCTGAATGGGTTAAAACTTGTATATCTCTCCATTCATTTTATTTTTTTCTGATTTTTTAAAAATATTTTCTTTTTTTTTCGAAAATTGTTTGAATTTCTTCAAAATTTATGATTTTATTATTGTTGTGTTGTCGTGTGTTTCATCCTGGGATACATATGGAAGACGAGAGATATATGAACCGAAACATTCAGTTCAATCGCACAGAAGAATATATAAACTTTACTATACAAACGATGATCCCAACATAGAACAGAGAGGGTGCACTGGTTTCCATTCGAGACGGGAATCCATTTTAAGCGAAAGTCCGACTTCTTTTCCGAAAAATACACCCATGCCTTATTTGGGACTCGAATCCCAGCCCACTCGATTAAAGCCGAGTGTCATAACCACCATACTGTGTGAGGACGGCGTAAGATTTCATCTATATATATAAAGGAGAAAAGCGACTGACTGACTAATCACGAAATCTCTGAAACTATTCAACCTACAGACTTGAAATTTGGTAGACATGTTCCTTTGATATAGTAGACATCAGCTAAGAAAGGATTTTCCGAAATTCGAAACGCAAGGGGCGTTACGGGGGGTTAAGGGCTTTAATAATAATTGTTTCCATGTTTAAACTACTTGATGTACAATCTTGAAATTGGGTAAGCGGATTCCTTTCAAAGAGTAGAGATCCGCTACAAAATGAGTTTGGTGAAAATCGACCCCCAAGAGGCGTTGCAGGGGCTTAGGGGGCGTTATAGATAATTATTTCCATTTTTAAACTATTTGACGCACTGTCTTTAAATTTGATATATATAGATTCCTTTCGTAGAATAATGATCAGTTACAAAACGGGTTTTGTGAAAACAGACTTCTAAGTGGCGTTGCGGAGGATTAAGGGGCGTAATAGATAAATATATCCGTTTTTAAACTACTTCACCTACCTGCTTGAAAATTGGTAGGTAAGTTTCTTTCCTGGAGTAAATATCCGCTACAAAATGGGTTTTGGGAAAATTGACCCCCAAGGGGTGTTGCGGGGGCGGGGGGTTTAAGGGGCGTTATAAATTCCTATTTTTAAGTTATTAGACGTACAGTCTTGAAACTTAGTAAGCAGATTCCTCTCATAGGGTAGAGATACGCTACAAAATGGGTTTAGTGAAAATTGCCCCCAAGTGGCGTTGAGGGGACTTAAGGGGCGTTATAGATAATTATTTCCATTTTTAAACTATTAGACGCACAGTCTTTATATTTGATAAAGATATTTCTTTCATAGAGTAGAGATCAGCTATAAGAAGGTTTTGTGAAAACAGACCTCTAAGTGGCGTTGCAGGGGAATAAGTGGCGTAAGAGATAAATATTTTCGTTTTTAAACTATTTGACCTACCTGCTTGAAAATTGGTAGGAATGTTTCTTTCATGGAGTAAATATCCGCTACAAAACGGGTTTGGAGAAAATTGACCCCCAAGGGGTGTTGCGGGGGGTTAAGGGCAGATATAAATAATTATTTCTTTTTTTAAACTATTAGACTCAGTCTTGAAATTTGGTTAGCAGATTCCTCTCATAGGATAGAAATACACTGCAAAATGTGTTTTGTGAAAATTGACCCCTAGGTGGTGTTGCGGGGGTTCAAGGGGCGTTATTGATAATTTTTTTGCATTTTTAATTAATTGGACGCACAGTCTTCAAATTTTGCTAAGCAGATTCCTTTCATAGAGAGCAATTTCCCTACAAAATGGGTTTTGTGAAAACAGACCCAGAAGTGGCGTTGCGGGGGCTCAAGTGGCGTTATAGACAATTATCCCCATTTTTAAACTGTTAGACGTACAGTCTTGAAATTTGATAAGCAGATTCCTTTCGTAAAGTAGAGAACCGCTACAAAATGGGTTTCGCGAATATCAACTACCAAGTTTAATTTCGGGAGATTAAGAGGCGTAATCGATAAATATTTCCATTTTTAAACGACTTGATCATCCTGCTTGAAAATTGGTAGGCATGTTCCTTTCATGAAATAGAGTTCCTCTAACAAAGAGTAAAATGAAAATTGACCCCCAAAGATGTTTGCGAGAGGTCAAGAGGAGTTACAGAAAAAAATTCCTGTTTTTAATTGTTAGACCCATATACTTGAAATTTGTTAAGCATGTTTCTTTTGTTGAATAGGGATCCACTTAGAATAAATTTTAAGCAAATCAAGCTATGGGGGGTTGCAGA
Source organism: Trichonephila clavata (assembly GCA_019973975.1). Lineage (NCBI taxonomy): Eukaryota > Metazoa > Arthropoda > Arachnida > Araneae > Nephilidae > Trichonephila > Trichonephila clavata. The sequence goes on along the minus strand of BMAO01009258.1, from coordinate 64,376 downwards.
GGGTTACTGGGACGTATTGACAAAACAAATTACTTTTTTCGAGCTACAAGGACTATAATAATGAAATTTGGTTTGCATTTTTCTTTTGTTGAATTGAAATCCGCTAAGAGCGGTAATTTTGGAAAACGGCTCTCAACGGGATTACGGGGATATTTATAGTAAAACTTTTGCTTTTTTCTGTTAGATTTAGACTTGAAATTTGGCTTGCATGTTCAATTTACGGAGTAGAGATCCACCGAAAATTGGTTTTGCGGGAATCCACTTGGTTTTTGAGTTACGAAAGAGCAAACATCATTCTATGCTTCAATTTTAGAGATTTTTAGAAAATACAAATTAGATGAGTTATGCCCTTTTTTTTTATCAACAGGTGACAGTTACAGGTATAAGTATATTTTTCAATTCAGTCGAATTCTTAATGCTACGACTTAGATATCAATAATTTATACATATATATATAAGCAGTAAAAATTTATAAAACATCATGAAATACCCAGCGAAGCGGGCGGGTAACAGCTAGTTAAAATATATAAAAGATCAGTATTTTGACTTTAAAAAGTTATTTTAATATCTCAAAATCTTCATAAGAGATTACGTTATTTTACTTTATATACAAATAAATAAATTGATTTGTGCAATTTGTGTTCTCATAACTAGGTAACAAGCAATCAAGGCAATTCAAACAAAATGAAGTACTTCACATTGCTGGCCTTTGTCGTTTTGATCGCAGTGGTTTCAGCTGAAGACGCGCGTAAAGCCTTCGATCTCCTGGGATGCAAAGGAATCTACGATGAGACGAAATTACGTCAAGTTGCCAGAGTCTGTGATGAATGCTATAATCTGTACCGTGAAGATACTATGCGTACTTTATGTGCGTAAGTAATTTTTTTCAGAATATAAATTTTAACTTTTTGTTCTACGACATCACAATCGATGTAATTGTGAAGATTGTAGTAAAACCTTTCCTCCCTTCAGTGGGTCGATAAATGAGTGTTAATCTTGTTTGGGAACTAAACACCTATGGTTTCGCGTCAGACTGACTACTTGACCGGAGCATCTGCATGCACCTCAGCGCCCGAGGTCACGAAAACTGAGATGAGCACCGTACGCCTTGGCCCTTATGGGCTGTTGTGCCACTGAGAGAATGAAAAAGAGTAGAAAAAAAGGCCTTTCAACTTCCCCTGAAATGAAGCTTTCTGTGAAGTAATTCCCACGCGTGCATTTTTTTATATTCATGAATTCCAGTTAAATGTTTTGAATGTATTGAAAAAGAAAATTTATTTTGACATAAATTTTAACAGCTAAATCAATAGTTATGAAATTTAAATTGTCAGACTCAAAATAGTTCCACGTAAAATAACATCACGTTACAAGATTCTTTTATAAGAATAAATCACCTTTACCCTCACTATTCTTGAATACTTACAAAATGAAATTTGAATTTTTTTTACACATATCTTTGCTAATCAAATTAATTAACTGTTTGGAGGTGAACAGCAGACACGGCACCATGTTTGCTTGTTCTTAGTCTCGAAGCATCACATGAGGTTGGTAAATCTCAAAAGTCGCCAATACCTGAAACCTACAGACTATACGTAGCCCCCTTTTGAGAATAGGATTGTCAATTGGTGCAAGTACGTGTGAGACAGCCTATCCTGAGAAATACGAGATGTAACATAGAACCGACACACACTCAAAATAAAAGCTTCATTTGAGGATAGTGCTAGAATCCGGCGTTAGAGCTTTGTCAAATTTAGGTCTCATTAAAGGGCCTGTATTTATGAAATAGTCGTCAAAATATCCTTATGGGCATCTTTGACTGGCGACAAAAATGTTTACTAATGCGCCGATAGGGTCTAAAGTACCGCCATTCTTGGCACCCAACTGTTAATCCGCAGCGCATGTTTGCAGAACGGAGGTCAATGTTTTCTCAAATTAGTCCCCCTAAAAAAAAAATTCTTAAGAAAAAAACATTCGATGTAACTGCGCCTGTGTTGGCCAAAAAAAAAAAAAAAAAAAAAAAACGAAATAGTGGCGAAGTCGAATTTCAAAAGTGATATTTTGTGGCAAAAATCAAGTAAAGGTGATAAAAGAAACAATAACTAAGCAGTAGTTGCAAATTTGTTCAATATTTTAAAATATTTCGTGCATTTATTTATTCTTGAAGAGATACTTTTCTTCACTATTATTTTAAAGCATATTTAACGTCACTTGATGTTCTAAATACAATACACACAGCTCGAATTTAGATTCATCCATTGCTAAAGGTGTTGTATTGATGGCGTTTTGGTGAGTTTCGGATAATTAAAAATGAAACTTGTAACCATCATATAATAATTGTTATTAATTCTATCAAGCAGCAGAAGTGCCCTCCGGCGATTACTTATCTCCTGTAGATGCTAAGTGAGGGGAGTATTAGGTCGCTATGAAAAACCATCCGTGTTCATTGCACGTTATTTTTGTTAACCATATGTTGTGGCTGCATGAACTGAAGAGAACTAATTTAATTCTTAATTTCTTTGTTGTTCTTTTTAGCAACACCTATTATCATTCCATATTGCTTACCTTTTCTGTAGAACATCGTGTTACAATGTATCTCATATGTTTTATCTAGTTACAAGCAACATTAAGGTTCATTTACTATATTTTATGATTTGGTGTGTTGAACATCGTCTTAATTAAAAGCAACAACATTCTGAACACGCATTATAGAAATTTATTTCTTTTCCAACCCATCATCAAAATATGTGAGGCACCTAACTAAAATTATTAAAAAATTGTTGTACTAAAGGAAACTTCATTGAAATCAACTCTAAATTTACCACCTTTTGTTTAATCTTTAACGTCCAATGTTCTACAAACCACAAATTTTCCTTGTAAAATGCACATACGAAAAGACTGGAACTAGACTCACGTCTACTGTTTAATTGAATGCTTCATAAATTACTCTCATCTTCAACAGACTTCAATGCAGTTAATAATTTTTCAAGAAAAAAAAATCAGTTTATTTTTGCTTAACTCTATTATAAGATTGTACAAATAACTCTTTTTAGTATCGACGGGAAAAAGGTACGACAACTTTAAATTCCTGTACTTGGCGTATATAAAGAATGTAAAATGTACATAAAGTTTACAAAGAGTACAAAAATTAACATTTGCGTACAGTTAAAACAGTTTTAAATCTTTAGCATATAGCAAGCATTTTAAAGAAATTTAGATTCGTTTGAAAGATCGCAACAATTGTATTATAAATACTCCGTTTCGTTTCTTAAGAATCCTGCTCACTTGGACATGGAGGTGAAATGTTTATCAATTCCGGAATGGCAACACAATGGTGTTCGAAATTTTGTATTTGAATTCTCCTATGTGCCACAATAACAGAATTAAGTTCGTTTTTAAAATAACCCGAATTGTATCGGGCGAAAGTAAATCGTATAAGTTTATGTGATTAGTGTATTTTTATGATTTATCACGAAACGAAACCAGTAGCAATTTATCGCTGTTATGTTCACGAAAGTTCAAGTGAGCTCAGTTAACGAGGACTTTCATGAAGAGTTTCATAAGTAAAATTTTGTAAATGTATTAATATTTAGTGCATTTCTGATATTAATATTGATTCGTATTTAAAAAAAATTAAGTATCTGAGAAAATAATTTAATTTTGAATAAATTATGATCCAAACCTAGTTCCGCGCGCGTATCGAGTTAAGAATTATAATTCTAATACTATTGCCATCACACAATTTTGGGTAAGTTCAGTAAAACAAGTAATGTATATAAAAAAAAAAAAAAAATTAAGCCACTTTCTGTTACGGTCAACAAAGAAACATTTTATTTTAGTTACTTTTTATTAAACAGCTACAATTAATATAAAAATGGATATACACATATTACACAGAATCATAATATTCATGACAAAATAGAAAGGGATTTTCCTTGTAATTTCCCATTTTCCTTTCTATATATAGTGTTAGACTATTTTTTGTTTTCTTGTTACTATTTATTCATTCATTAAACTTAATTATTCTAATAAAGTAGTATAGGAAAGAAGAAATCACATTCTCAGAAATCAGAGCCATTTCAGGTGGGATTCGAACCCACGATCTTTGAATTAGAATTCCAACGCGCTATATATTGCGCTACAGGGACACAACGATCAATTTTCCTTTCTATATAGACTGTTGAACTTTTATTTTTGTTTGTTGCTGTTTATTCATTTTTTAATTTAATTAATGAATTAATATTTTTAAAAACTGTATTGACATCAAGTGTCATCCATTAAAAGTTTAAAAAATGTATTTGAACTTGAATGGATGAATAGAAAGTATTTTATTAATAATTGAAAATTTGAACAAGATAGATGAATTAATATACATATAAATAGAAATTGAAAAAGAGATTGATTTACTTACTACACCATCAGATAAAAGAAATTTCAACGGAAAAATTTTCAAGATTGTGCTGAAAATTTTTTTAAATTTCTTTTTTAAATTGTGTGTGTGTGAAAAAAAAGAAATATTATTCGAATTTCCAAATTACAATTCTGACCATTGTCTTTTTCTTTCTTTTGTTCAGAGACAAGTGCTTCTCAACCACCTACTTCACAGGTTGCGTGGAATCCATCGGGCAGACTGAGAGCGCGGGCATCTATGAGAAAATGGTCGCCGAACTGAGCGGACGGTGAAAAGTCCAGCGTGCGATCCATGGAAACGGAGATATCAATAAATCATTGTAAATCATTCAACTGGTTTCTTTTTTGCTTCTAAAAACATAATTTCACACCAAAAATAGCATTTTCACCATTTATTAAAGCACCAGAAGGTTATTGATGAACACAGGGACGTCTTAAAACTTCTTGAGGCTCTGGGTCATTGTTCAGAAGAAGGGGGGGGGGGCTACATTTGTGTAGGCCCTACACAAATGTAGGCCCCACCTTTAACCCTTAAAAATAGACAATGCATAGCATACGTTGCCAAATACTCGTACAAACATTAAGCCGAAACAAATAAATATGGTAACGGTTATATATTTACGTGAAACCTTAGAGAAATCTCTATCATCCACTCATCATAATAAGTAGAAAAAATAAGAATAATTTGCTGAAGTGTTACATAAGAATATAAAGCAGTCCATAATGAGTGCAGCGCAACAACGCTGGTGGAGGGGTGAGTGGGAAACCACTCATCCATTTGATTTAGTTAATGACGTCCATCTCTGACAACCACGCCCGTCTTTCAACCGGCTGCCGCATCTCGACGGAACGAGTTGAGAAAAGGGAGGAATTTCTTTAATATCAAAGATTAAGGAGAATATTATTTTTAAGTCCGGTTTCTCATTACCTCTTAAATAGATGGGTGCGGTTATTGAAAGGAGATTTTGAATAACCACTTGGAAAAAAGTAAGAAAAGGTGGAGAAGTTTAAAACAGGGTCAAGTTGTCACACAAACCGCATGCAAAAGCTTGCATGGAGGGGGGTAATAATTAGAGTGAATAAAGTCTGGCAAAAGAAATAATTTAATTTGTATCAAGACAACAAATAAATATGTATGACTTACAATCGCACCAACCTCCTCGACCGCCTTCCGTCTTGGTGGTAGAACTCAGCCTGTACGAGGGCGGCAGTCATCACATGTAGCCATTTGGCATAACGTCTGAAATTCACAGTTTTTCGAAGAATACAGCCGGAAATGACATTTCATCAGGGTTTCTAGGGAGCTCAAAGCCTGATCGATGCCAAGTACATATTAGGGCTTGGGGCCCTAAACCTGACTTTGCAGGTGGGGGGGGGCTTAACATTCTCCGTTACGCTGCTGCATTTGACAGTTGAAATTATTAGCATTATGATCTTTTAAAGGCTAAGTCGAGAACGAGATGAGGACCCCCTTTCGGCCGTGGCCCTGGACACTGGTCCATGTCTTAAGGCGTCCCTGAGTGAACAGACCACAATCAAGTTGTAATGCCTGTCGGTTCCTGCTTCCCTCTGAACCTCCTTGTCTACCTTCGGACCCGGCTAGGCGTGTGGGAGAAACTGAATAATCAGCAGACATGATTCACTTAGTTATTTTATTGTCACCAAAATATCAAGCAGGCACAATAACAATCTAATTAAGATAACAGAGCAGAGCGCAGAGGTGAGACTCGTCAGCCTGGACATATTAATACGGACCCTCAACTGATTCCACAAAAACTAAACCAGCTCAATATCAACTACGTCACGCACTAATAAGCTTAACTTCTATTTAAAGAAGGATCACAATACCTGTACTTTTATGAAGTCAATACCTACACTTGAGTCCTTGAAAGCGATCCTTATCCGGATTTAATCACTGTCGATTGCTCCTCTCTTAGAAATCTTCAATTTATCAATTGAAGATTTCTGAGAGAGGAGCACTCCAAATGCACTTAATCATTTCACGATCCTTCACTCTCCATCCAACCCTTAAAATTCGGGAATACAAAATTTATATAATATACTTAATTTGCATAATCGCGCTTTCTTCATTCGGTGAAAGTTGGTCGAATTAAATATTTTCCTTACAGAGTCCTGAAGGGGTTAGAAGATCCGTCACAAAATAAGTGGGATGACACTCTAGTTGGCAACATGTCAATATGAGGACTTAAAACTAATACGTACATTAGAAGGACGTCCCTTTGCTACCCTTTGATTCCTCTGTCAACTGAGCTACTTGTGCATTTCTGGCTAGATTTCTAAATCTGAATCCTGATTAATTAATTAATAACCATTAATTATATCTTAAAAGCTGTAATTCATGGCTTTTTTAAAATTTGTGTATTCCTATTCCTTAAAAAAATTTTTTTCACTGAATTTCTATGTTTATCGGATAATTTCTATAATGGATATTGGATGCCAGCTTATACGTCGTCCTTGCCATTGGACCGAGGTTGAAGTTTACGAGATTCGTCCCCATTAGCCCTCGAGTTTCTTTGTAATGAGACATTAATCAACACTCACTTACTACATATAAAAGAAAACATACATATTTCTTTCATGTATGAATTTTGCCATTTGGGGTAGACAAAGTGTTAGGGATTATCCCTTAGTGAGAGAGGGTCAGAAGTAAGATTAGCCATAGTCAATACAAATTCTATTTATTATCAATTCTTAATAATGACACAAATTCAATAACTTCAACTAAGAAATGCATAGATTACCAAATATGCGAAGCAATCGCGGGGTAGACGAGATATTAGTAGAATTCTCAGTAAATTAGATCACTTACGTCGAAGCAATACGCCTTCTAATTCAATTCGTTCTAATCGAAAAAAATTTAACCCTTAATCGACCAAACTATCAATCTTAATATTAATCAAATAAGTAACGAAATTATCTTGCCAAGCTTCCCGCTAATCAATCACTGCTATCCGTTTTAGCACAGTCTAACCTTTCTCTCTCTTAACTCGAAAGTTTAATCTTTATATACAAGTCTTAATTTACATAATAACATCTTCGGTAGAAGGTTTTTAATAGAATAAATTTTAAAGACCCCATATATATATATATATATTTCCCCCCAAAAAGACTGTTAGTAAGAAGAACACGAATAGACCCGTTACAAATGGAGCAAGTAGGGGCTGTAAGATTCTAATTTACAGCCAATTAAATGGTATTAAGGTTATCTCGTTTATCCAATGTTAAAAACAGTTTAAGAATTGAAATTTTGATGATTAATATTAACTAAAATGCTGTGAAATTAAAATTTAGGAGTTAGAGAAGCAAAGAAAATTATTGAAATAAATTATCAGGAGCAATAAATTATGAATCTCTCACACACACATGACTTCATAAATGGAAATTATTTGGGTCTGGGAGGTATATATTAGCATGCGATTCAATGTCACGAGTTTTCCGATTAGGATTTAAACGACCCAATTCATTAAGGAGCTTGTATAATAAAATTTTCAATAACTCTTTTTGGAACATTATAAATTATATAATTTTTTCCCCTAAAAAAATATGAGCAAACAACCTCTCATTCCAGAGGGTTATATACGGTCGAAAAAGATCAAATTGGTAAATTTAAAATGAAATTAAAATATAATATAAGAAAGCCATTTATATAAAATAAAATGAATCAAGGATACAAACAAATAAACCATGAACAACAATCCAATACTCCATTAAGAAGCGTCGTTCAACTCTGTTCGCAAGAAAATTTATGGCTCAGTAAAAATATTGTATTGTGAACAAAGATATTGAGACAGGATTTTTTATACATTCTTTAAGCAAATTTAAAAGAACAACAAGGATTTTAATAACAAGTACGATATGCTTGTTGCAAAAAATATGCAGCAAGTGAAATTGTTAGCACATGCCCAGCTTGAGAGCAAAGTGATTTTAATTGTAGTTTTTAAATGTGCGAGAGATGAGAAAAGTCACGGGGTAGTGATACCTTAGTTATTGACAAAAGAGTGCAGAGAATTTAACATTTATGTTTATTTTGAGGGAAAGAACACCTAAATTCTTTTGTGGAGTTTAAGTCTGCTAAGAACGGGCCTTAAGGAAATAAACTGTTACGAGGGTGGTTACGCATATTGATCCGTCCCGTTGAAAAAAGTTTCAGTTTTTTAATTATTAGACTTGAAATTTGGTAAGCATATTTATTTTGTTGAGTAGAGATTCACTAAAAATGGGATTGGGAGAAATTTACTTTGAGGGAGGAAGTTAAGACATAAAAGACAATTCTATTTCTACTTTAGAAATCAAGCCATGTCCTATTTAAAACAAGAAGGTGAGGTTATAAAAATATTTTTCAATACAATCGAATGCTTAATGCTATGACTTATATATCAATAATATATAAATTCATACAACATCATGAAACACCCAGCGAATTGGATGCATTTGTTCAAGAGTCATCCAGAAAAGGAAAAATCTTTAGTCACAAAAAAATGAAGAACACAATATTTAGCGGATAAAAAAATTATGTTACCTTGAAGCTTCCTTCCCTTCTCAATACAAGCATTTCTCACATTTAATCGTTTGTCGTATTTGTTCATGGCTTTAGAATTCCTGTTTTGTTGTGCTACCCCTGCAGTAAATCAGGCAATCACTGCATTCTCCAAAACTTTTCATTACTCTTCCAAAACATTTACCTCCAACAAACTCTTACAATATTTACCCAGAAAACCAATCTTTTTCCTCGGCTTAGGGTAAAGATTGTAATCGCTAAGAACAAGGTCCGGACTATCGGTCTTTTGTTTGATTCCTGTTAACACAAGGCTTAATGCACTCGCGGAAGAAATGTGCAAAGTGGGAAATCTGAAGCTCGTGAACAAATACAACAAGTATTTAAATGTAGGAAATGATTGCATAGAGAAGTGAAGAAAGCTTCAAGGCATATAACAGAATTAGTTTTTCCCAATAAATATTCTGTTTTTCATTTTTTTATAACTAAATCAGCGATACTCAACCTGCGGGCCGCATGTGGGCCACCGAGCTTTTTTAAGTGGCCCGGTCATGTCCTATTGCTCTGAGAAACTCCTTTACTTATGAAAACTTGGTGGAAAATTCCTTGTTAAAAAATCGAATATATCAATTTTGCTTTTTGATGTCGGTGTCGTATGGGTGTGAATTAATATTTCCCCTTCTGATTAGTGATAATAGACAACAGTTGAGTAACGACCATTTTATGATTGGAACTAATTTTTAACTATCTTTCATATCTTGCAAGCGAAAAATATTTGAATAAAATAGATTGTTTCAAGACGACTGGGAAGTTGACTATTTTGTAGTGAAAAACAGGCATGGTTCAGTAATTGTTTGATTTGTCCCGAACGTGTTGTATTTAAATAATACCAATAAACAGGAATCGCATTCAATGACACTTTTCCTCGAAGATCTCTTTCAAGAGGTGACAAATAGGCTTCATTGAATATTCTTTGCAACAGCAACAAAGTGTTTTGTCAGTAGTATGTCACTGCAAAGATACCCTACGAAATTTGTTATATTATTGGTAATCACATGAAACCGTTTACTGATGCAGAAATTGTGAAGGAGTGTTTCTTAAGTACTTCTAATTTAGTGTTAGCGACAAAAATAAAAATTAAAAAATGGAAAATAGGAGTTTTAATATTTGGATCAATTTCCGCTTTTTAAATTTTTTATGTTATATTGGTCTTAAAGCATTTCTCTCCCCCTCCCCTCTCCATTAATTCCCATGTTGCGGCCCGGCAGAAAAAAAAGGCTGAGTATCCCTGAACTAAATGGTCTTAACTTTATGGAACTTCCATGTACATGGGTGTGTATAAACATTTTTGATTCTAATCCCTCTGAAAAGAATGTTTTTTAAATAATTCCGGATACGTGCATACTCGAAGATACACTATCCTTTATTATTTTTAAATACCCGCTTAATGGAAGTAGTAAATTAACTGCAACCTTGGTTCTCAAAAAATTCCATGAAGTCAAATTTTACAATGTGCTGACGCAATATTACATCGTACATCACACTTGACCAATCACTTTCGAATTTTTTCCCCGTGTGATTAAATAGAGCATTTTAGAAGTTTTTGATCGTCCTGTGCTTTTTAAGCGCTTTTAGGTGTCGTCGTTGCTGTCAGTTTGTATTGCGAACGTCTCGCTTCCATTCATTGTGTCTTCCAAACTACAAGCATCAAGTTATCATAAATAAATTAATGTATGTTATGATGATTTTCTGAATTTTTCGGCTGTGGCTGCATCGAAAAATATTTGTTTTATAAAAAAAACACATAGTTTCTTATACAAAAGGTGACTGATAGTCCTTCTTTTATAGGTTCTGTCCTTCCTCGAAAAGTGTCCTCCTACTTGCCCCCTTTTCAAAATTTTAAAACTAATCTGTTTATCTCTGTATTCATAGATGCCAGGCGTCACTTCATCTCAAGTAATTTGGGCAGATATAAAAAATTGAGTTGTGGAGCTTTTATTGAAAGAAAAATGCTTAATTTTTTTATTTTAAAATTGAAGACAATTGTCTACATTTAAAGAAATAGAAGACTGGATATATATATAAATTCTGATTAATTAGAGTAATAGGAAAATCAACATGTTGAAATCGATAAAAAAAAATGGATGGAAATATTCAACCAATTCAAAAATGAACACTCCATATGAAAATATAATCATTCTTGTTGAATTTACATTGAACTGCCCTGGAACTAATGCAGCAGTAAAAGAGTTTATTCAATTGATAATGATTATTGGACATGTGACAAATCAAGATTGAAATTTGATACTTTAGATGTAGCACTTACAGTAAAATTCAATATATATGAAGGCTATTTCTTGCTCCGATATTTCCGGTATATTAGAAAATGATATATTGACAAAGAAAAATTCATTCAATGGAAAAATATTTATTTAAGTAAATAATTAAAAGGGATTTTAGCGTAATTAAATAAATTTTTGTTTGAAGTAATAAACTGTTTCATATATTTAGTCGTAATTTTTTCTAAAATATTTTGTCCCCCTTTTCATTTTTTAAAAAAAAAACTGGTCGCCTTATTTTACAGGATGAAACAAAAGTTTTACTTTGATTATAAAAACCCATTACAAAACAACCGTTTATTATAATAATGTAATTTTTGTATCATTAAACAGGTTAGTTTTAGTAATTTTTTCGTAAAGTAGATAGCGTGAAAAGACCTTGGGTTCACCTAGTATTACAAAAAGAGAATAGAAAATAAGTGACTCAGAGAAATAATGTAACAGGCCTATTCGCGCTTCAACTAATCCTTTGGGTAAAATAATCTTTCTAACTGTGACTTCAGTTGAAAACCGCTTTCCGTGGAGAAGACTTGGTTTTATGTAAGTTTGGCCTTTATATATTTAAGTGTGGTCGCGTGGAATAGGCGGAATGATAGTTAAACACTGAGATAAAAGAAAGCACAGCGTTAGCGTCGTGTATTTTATTCAAGAAGCACAAACTAATCGTGTTGAAGCAAGAGCGCTCAGGATAATAGATAAGTGCTCTTATTTCAATTGTAATTAATTTAAGAAGTTTGATTTTTCCTCGTGTTGAGTGATTTAAATGTATTCTCAAATAAGTTGATTAAGTGTATAAAGTGAAGAGGCAAAAAAATTGTGTTACAGTAGAACGTCGTTTATCCGAATCCATTGGGACCGGGCACCATTCAGATACGCTATTATTCGGACAACCGAAAACCGAATGTGATCCATGCAGTATGTGATACTGGACATGATACAAACATTGAAAATCATTCTATGCGGGAAACGTGCTTGAAGAAAAAGCAAAATAGGTGCAAAATATCGCAATTTTACCCTGATTGAGGAAAATTATCACTTATTTTTCGCTGTACCATTGTACACCTTCGTTTTTTCACTGCAAGTTCTCTGATTCGCTTCAGCAGCAGTAGTTGAGCAGGACATCACTCTGATGTTATTCGTAAAACTCCATAGCTGTCTCTAACGCAGAAACGCGTCAGCATTTGATGGACCCTTGCTACTTTCGTTATTGTCCTCGTCTTCATCCGTTTCATCGTCGACAGGGTCGGATTCTTCTTGCACGGAAGTCACAATCTCGTCATTATTTAGCATTTGAAATCTACAGTCTTCTGCATCGCGTGCCATCCAGGTTTCTTCATCAACAAAACTCAACAAAAAGAGTACGTATACACCTCGTCACTTGGAAACAATCTGACCTAATATTCCGCGCAGATGCTTACCAAATCACACAACTGAAATTCCCCACATGTCCCTGATCTTGGGGTTTCCCGCCACTTTTGGCCTCGCACGAAGCAACTGTTGAGCATTGCATTGTTCGAAAACGTATCCGGACTTTGGTTCGAATATTTGACACTCTGGATAATAAACGTTCGGATAAACGATGTTCTACTGTTGTTGAAAAATGGTTGATTTTTTCCTGAACACTCCAACACCCGCGGTCGATGGACCGCAACAATACATTTAACGCGAAAACGCTAAAGACGAAATATCGGATAACAAGTAATAATACAATAGTTTCAACAAAATAGTAAAAATTTTCCTGCATTTTTTTTCTCTTAATGTGAAACGAAAATTGCTTAACACAAAAAGATTACCCTTTTAGAAATGAGCAAAATATGGTAAACACCAGTCGCGTAGGCGATATTTAAAAGGGATGTGAAATGAAAAAGAGGTGGTTTCACATGTTTCCTAGAAAGGAGGCTAACTTGGCTTTGAAATATCCTCGGAATAACCTGTGACATGAACCAATTTTGTTTATCCAAGCTGCTTTCTCACCCCTACTAACGCCACACAAAAATATTTCATCTCTCATCAGTTGGCTTTCGAATTCGGTAGCGAGGATATGCAGTGGAAGTAAAATTCCGTGAGTTTGGTTCTCGTTTTTTTTTCTTTTCTTTTCCCCCCTATTTTGGAAATTTTTTTTACGAGTACAATGACAAAGAGGTATTGAGGAAAGTAAACGGTTATTTCTCTTAAAATGAAGATGAAGTTTCATAAGGCAGTTGATCAAAAACAGAAGACGGAAACTGAAATCTGTGAAGATTTTATTAAGTTTTTTTTAAAGTTCATTTGAATGTTTATTTCATTTATTTTCATTAAATACATGCATTATACATATGTATGCAAATAAAATGTACTCTAATAAACTTAAATTTTATTGAATGCAGTCGACTCTCGATAATTCAAACCTTCGATAATACGAACCTCTCGATACTTCGAAGTATATGCTCAGTCCCTAGAAAAACTCTTGATATTTCGAACTAAAACAATACATTTTGGTACACTCAATATTTCGAAGTAAAATCTGTGGCTGTCCAGACTACAACACGCTATAATTTGAAGTTATCTTTTAAAACTCTCGACAACTCGAACACTCACTATCGTGTGCAGTCCTGTAATAAACAGATTGTAGCTTTCAAGTTTCGCGTTATGTTGTCTCTGCGTGTCTTCTAACGTAGTCCTTGGATGACCATCTGTCTTCGACCCCCTTCTTAGTACTTTCCGGTTTCTCAGGCGAAGAGTCACTTTTATTGCTTTCCTTCCTTTAAGTGGACAATAGACCAACCGCACCTGTTGCCAGCCATCCATATCTTTCGTTTGACAGGTAGCCTTGCTACACATGTGTTTAGAAAGGATGATCCGCTATTGTGAAGAAGAGATGAGTAGGATTGTGTATGAATGTATTCTTTTAAAATACAGGAATTTTAACTTCTGTATAATATGTACTATTTACAAATAATTTAAAATAATTTTATACATATGCACACAATGGTTGTTTTATTATTTAGTTTCAAATTTAAATGTGTTAGAAAAAATTTTCTTTTCGTGTATTTTGGGAGTTTGTTTCTACCCTTTTGATAACTCGAACTCTTGACAATTTGAAGTTTTTCATTGGTCCCTCCAACTTTGAATTATCGAGAGTCGACTGTATATTGTTGGTTCTTTTTTTTTTTTTTTTTTTAATATCCCTTAACTCGAAACTCTTTTATCACGAAAAAATACTTCATGTTGAACTTTAGTCCCCTTAATTTCATGTTGAACAATTTTCACTGTATGTAGAGGTGTAAAATTAAATATTGTTACAAAGAATCATGTGTCACTTGTATATAAAAGAGAGAGGATGGTAATTTGGTGAGAGACAAGAGATTAGGAAAAAAAATATGTAGATACACAGTTGGACCTCTATTTAATGAAATCACTGAATCCCGAAAAAAAGTTCGGCATATGGAAAATTCATTATGTTCATCTTTCAATATACTTTATAAACCACATAAAACAAGTTTTAAACACTCTATATATTAAAAAAAGTAACTGTTTCAACCTTTTTGTAAATTATTATTTATTAATTTTCTATGTTTAACCCATGAAAAAAAGAAAGAAAAACGACAAAAAATAAATAAGAAAAAAGCATGTCGAGGAGCATACTGTATTAAATATTTTCTAAATGGAGGACATTTTCTAATTTGAAGTATGCAAGTAATTTTAAACATGCATTTTATTTGGAAACTAGGAATTCCAAGCATGCTTTACCACAAGCGTCCTTAAATTTAATTACTCATGAAATCTGTTAATTTTGTTTCGAGTTTTTTTGTTTGAAAATATTCTTTATTTCGTAGTATACGTCTCACATTTTTGCAATACACCCAAAATGCCTTCAGGCGTATTTTTCCGTGTCTTTTCTTAATTTTTTCCAGCCATTCATTGCTACCTAGAAATTGGTCTTGTCCCAATGCCTTCACAAATTGAAGAGCTTTCTCCATTGCGAAAGGTCCGGAAAAATTCGTCATATAGAAAAATTCTCAATATATAGTGGTTTGTAATATGGAGGTTCAACTGTACTTGTTTAATTGAACAATGCTAAAAGCAATCATTTATGTTCTAAAAAAAAGAAAGGAAGAACAAGCATATATCTCATGATTCAGAATTTCTTTCATGAAAACAAAAATCAATTACGTGAATGGTCATAAGAGATATGGTAGCAAGCCAAGAAATACGTTCCCCTTTTCATTCTGTCAATATATAATTATCTGTTACGATAAATTTCATTCATAAAAATACTTCCTCTCATATATTAAAATAAGAATTTCTCATCCTTTTCATTGAAAATATATTTTCCAAAAACAAACAAAAAAAGCCACTTTATTTTTGATGAATTATGGATAATTTTGATTTTTCTTTAGATAACAAGAAGCGCGTTCTTTTTTTCATAGGAACATAAATAATTATTCATCAGTTTCAAAACAATCTCACTGATTGCGAACCAAATAGGAATTACGAATAAACATTAGCTTTCGTTCTTTGCAATAAAAAAAAAAGAAGAGATGAGTTGTACACAACTTCCATTTCCCAAGGGAAAAAATTGTACTTCATCTTATTAAATTAACACGGAAACTGTTTTTAGAAAAAAAATATAATTTTCTTTTTCAGAGAGGGCTGTCATCACACTCTTGTATTACACATCTTTCATTTTCCCCACAAAAATAATAGATAAATTATTGAGAAATATTGGGTTCGGTTGCGTGTTTTAAGTGGCGTCTTTTTTCAGAAGTTCGGGTTTCTTCCGATGTACGCACATAGCGAAAAATCCGGCGTATAACGCGCACTTTTAACTCAAAAAGTAAGATAGAAATTGAAAAGTGAGCGCTATACGCCAGATATAAAAACGAAGAATAAAAAAAAAGATATCAATCATTTGCATGGCCAAGTAATTTTAGCGCGTTTTTCACATGTTGTATTTTACAATAATGCAACTAATGAAGTTTTTACTAACAGAAAGTAGTACTGTACCACTCCTCTAAATGTTCTACTATTGAGCTGAAAATAAATAATGACACAAATCTGTATCAGCACTATAAAAAAACAAAACTTGCGAAATTCAGGAAAATTCGGGAAAACTATGGGAAAATTTAAATAGGATTCGGCTCATCTAGGGCACAAATGCGACCAAATGACAAAAACCCGAGGTCAATTGGTTGCTTATTGGCTGAGAAAAAGGTACGACAAAATATGGAACGAAGACGAAATTTGCGTCCTAATAGCGCTTTTGTTCCACTACGTGAAAAACGTGCTAAATATTGTTTACAGCCTACGTTTTTTCAAAAGTTGTATAAATTAATTTATCAGCATTAAATCCAAAATTAAATTCTTAAAATTCAACTTGTTTCTATTTTAGTGAAGGCTGATCGTTATCCGACTAGCTGGTAAGTAAAATTACAGGTCCTGAGCTAATTTTTGAGATAACATGTGACATAAAGTAATAATTGTAATGATAATATAAAGAAGGAGTTCTCAAAGAGGTCCCTAAGGAGCCCCAGGTGTCCCCGATGTTATTTAGGGTGTCCACGCAAGACTTAATATACAGAAAAAAAATTTCAACTATTTTTATTTTTATGGAAATTTAAATAAATAACAATAATTCACTTGGATGTTCCCGAGAGGGTGTTGAACCCTTTTGCGCGTGGACTAAGTGAGTGAGTGAGTGAATATTAACGTCCCACTGTTCGGCTACACGAGGGCTTTTGCGGACGGTCCGCGTCATTTTGAACCATGGTCAAGTGACGCGGACGACACCTGAGCTGGCACCCCCCTCTGCTAACTACCACACCACAACAACGGGAGGACGTTTGAGCTCTCGACAGATTTAACGAGCATCGCTCCCCTACACGGCTGCGCGTGGACTAACCCAGATCCCAAACACACACGAATCCATACTAATATAGGAGAATCTTTTTAAATTGTCTACAAATGAAGGACATAAACCAATGTTTGAATAAGGATACCGCAAATTCTTTTTGAAAACAGATCCCAATTTTATATCTTGTATAATAGGTTATTGTACAGAAGTTGTAGACTACTTTTCTGTCTCCCAATTTCGTAGAACGTTGATTCAGTGCCATTATAAGCCTCATCACACACACACACAAAATAGTGCTCGAGGGGAATTGCAGTTGCTACTCACAAACATTATATAAGTCCTAAATACACTCATTACATAGACATCGTATAATTACATAGACACACACATACACTCATTACATATCATCCTGTTCATCCAAATCATTATTTTTTTAAAAAAATTTTAGTTTAATAATAAGTTATAATTTTAATAAATTATTCATCAACAAAAGTTTTTTTATAATTTTTACAATGTGCATTTACTTCGCTTTTTCACGAGAAGGTCTTTGGGAAAGTTTTAACTTGAAAAAAGAGGTCCGTGGATTTTTTGACTATTAAAGGTGGTCCGCGTGGTCGTTTTCACTACTAAAATGGGTCCGTGGATCAATTTTGACTATTAAAAGGGGATCATGGGTTAAAATAGTTTGCGAAAATATGGTGC
Source organism: Trichonephila clavata (assembly GCA_019973975.1). NCBI lineage: Eukaryota > Metazoa > Arthropoda > Arachnida > Araneae > Nephilidae > Trichonephila > Trichonephila clavata. The sequence goes on along the minus strand of BMAO01009258.1, from coordinate 46,579 downwards.
AAAATATAAAAAATATATAATTTAAAACAGCTTATTAAACAGATATAGTATCAGCGATTCGTATTTGTATATAGCACATTTTTATAACTCCCTAAGAAGAGAGACAAATTATCATTTCCTTGAATATAGTTTTACATTTTAATGTCAGATGTCGCACTTATATATTGCATGAAAGTACATCTAAAATATGTTAAGAAAAGCTCGAAAGAGAGAGAACAAGGCACAAGTAAACAAAGTGGTGTTCAGGATGGCCGAGTGGGTATGGCATCCGACTTCTGCATCCTTTGCAGAAGGTGGCCACCTCTTGGTTTCAGCTCAAGCGGATTGGAGTAATGTTAAGCAATGTGAGGACCTGATGACACAAAAGAATGAAAAAATGGTTTTGAAGTACCATGCATTTCAGAAGACATTAGGCCGAATCACTCGGCAATTGTAAAAGCCATGACAATATGGCAAGCTTTAGATCTTCCATTTCTGCAGAACTGTCTTAAAAAGCCTTCCTGGTCAAGTGAGTGGCCGCTTATGCAAAGGTGGTGGTTATCCGATTGACTGTTGTGTCTGCAGGTTCGATTCCTGCTCCTGAATGGCTATTTTCTTTTACCACAAGTTGTAAAATCTTAAATAGACTAGAGATTATCAAATATGCTTGAAATTTATCTACTCGTCTTAGTTTTTAGTTATTAACTTACAGGCGCAATGCGTTTCATGAGAATCATCAGAAAATAAATATATATGTTATATTTCGTCATTAAATTTATATGTTATGTAACGTTATTTCTATAGAGATAAAAACAAGATATATCAATCATTGGCATGGCTAAGTAATTTTAGCGCGTTTTTCACATGTTGTATTTTACAATAATGCAACTAATGAACTTTTTACTAGCAGAAAGTAGTACTGTACCACTCCTCTAAATGTACTACTATTGAGCTGAAAAGAAATAATGACACACAAATCTGTATCAGCACTATAAAAAAGCAAAAAAAATTTTTTTTTTTTACAGAAGCTACAAAAGCCCGGACAAAGTGACTTAACTCCTCGTCTAGGCATAAAACTCGCTTTTATGTATTTATTCTATGCAGGTAGATTTTTTTAAAAAACTTTTTCCAAACAATAAATTTACTAGGTTAAATTTGAGAAAAATTTGTTATAAATTAGCGAAATTCAGGAAAATTTGTTGAAAAATTCGGGAAAACTATGGGAAAATTTAAATATGATTCGGTTCATCTAGGGCACAAATGCGACCAAATGACAAAAACCCGAGGTCAATTGGTTGCTTATTGGCTGAGAAAAAGGTACGACAAAATATGGAACGAAGACGATATTTGCGTCCTAATAGCGCTTTTGTTCCACTACGAGAAAAATGCGCTAAAAAAAGATATGAGCATTAAAAAAGTTAGACTCCAACACATATCGAAATCCCATTTGTTTAAAATAAATGGCATGCATTATGAACTAAAAGAATTGTAGTTCATGAAGTATATTATTTTTTCAAAAATCTAGATTCCACTGAGTCGCATAGTGTGATTGCCTCATAATTAATTATTCACTAACATTTACTGATTCACTATGCTTCGAACTGGTTCTTAATAAGCCATGGAACAGATGATGGTTAAGCATAATTTTTGTCTTTCGAGCTGAACAAATAATCGAATTGTGTAACTCTGGGATGGACTATTGCTAAGGCCACATTGTTGAAGCAGAGGGTACTGGAATGCCATACTTCTCTTTTTTAAAATGATTTCAATTCATTAGTTAACTTTGCATCTCAGAAAAGGTATAAATTGTGCCATAAAAATCAGTAAATATAAGTTAAACAAAATAGTGTCACAGTTTCATACAATTTACTGGTTGGGATAATTTCATATCTATAGCTGCAAGCACCTTTAATTTTAGAATCAGTTCAATGAGACAAATGTGTGAACCCTATAACACATTTCTAAAATTATTTTGATATTATACAGGAGATTGTTTGTTGAGATTCTCATTACAGCTTGCAAGTTAATTCCTACCAAACCAATGCCGGTTTATCCATTGGGAGCTTGGGCAGGAGTCCGTCTAAGCTGGACTTAACAGATTTTCTGGCTATAAATTTCGATCCGCAAATACCAAGAACCCAAACCGGCACTGAGCCAAACGGCATCTACATTTACTCTTCTTGATCTTAAGGCGACGGACAAATAAGAGAACATTTTCTATTCTTGAGGTATCTTCTGGTCTTGGCGGGTCAAAAAAAAAAAAAAAAAAAAAAAAAAAAACTCTTTATAGGCCGCTATTTGTTCACTACGGGGGAAACATATTTTCGTGCTATTATTCAAAAATAGGGATTCTTTTTCCTTTTCTGAGAAAGTCTTAATCTCTAAAAGTCTGAGAAGTAGAGAGTCTTAATCTTGATCTGTTCACGCAGCGGGTTTCACTGATAAGTGAATCAGAGGAGAGATTTTTAGTTTGTTTTGTATACTAATGTTTTCTTTTTTGATATGTATTTTCTTCATACCTTCGGGAGCGCCATTTGAGGTCAGTTTTGGCGACCCACCTCCTTATGTAAACGCACATATTGCATAACGAGTCGGGTAGAATTTGTCGCCAATAGCCCCGCAGGAAGGATCCTTCGGAACAACTAATCAATCCATTTTATCGCATATTCTATGACCTGTATTTTAACTCCGACAATTCTTTTCAAAAATAATTCTAAGGGTGTACCACATTTTTATTAGACACCACTCGTTGAGAAGTATTTTTAAACTTCTACTTCTGAATTCGGCAGACATTTGGGGGGGGGCGAAGTTCTCACCTGTAGGCTTCAAAAATATCAGGCGACGTCCTGAAACTGTAAGAAAAAAAAATCAAAACCTTACAGTAAATTCGAGTCTTGACTTTCTCATACTCAAAAAATCAGAACAATGGTGCTCGACCATGGAATATCGTATTTTTTTAAAAAAATAATTTTGATTAAGACGCAATTTTCACGAGGCCTTCAATACTTCTAAAACATTTTCAAGAAAATGAGAAAAAGTACTGTAACATTGACATTTTTTTTTGTAAATGTCGTTAGTTTCTATTTATATCTTTGTTTTACAGTGTTACATAATAGGAATATTCTGTAAACGTGCCTTGGCCATGGTTCAAAATTCCGCAGTTCTTTGCCAAAAGCCCTAGTATAGCTGAATAGCGCGATGTTAATATTCCCTCACTCCATAAACGTGCCATTTTCTCTTTTATCAACATATGAAATGATCTTTAGACAGTATTGGGGATGTTGTATTTTACAACAATGCAACTAATGAACTTTTTACTAACAGAAAGTAGTACTGTACCACTCCTCTAAATGTACTACTATTGAGCTGAAAAGAAATAATGACACACAAATCTGTATCAGCACTATAAAAAAGCAAAAAAAAAAAAATTTTTTTCAGAAGCTACAAAAGCCCGGACAAGGTGACTTAACTCCTTGTCTAGGCATACAACTCGCTTCTATGTATTTATTCTTTTAAGTAACCATTTGCAAACAATAAATTTACTAGGTAAAATTTGTGAAAATTTTGTTATAAACTAGCGAAATTCAGGAAAATTTGTAGGAAAATTCGGGAAAACTATGGGAAAATTTAAATATGATTCGGCTCATCTAGGGCGAAAATGCGACCCAATGCCAAAAACCCGAGGTCAGTTGCTTGCTTATTGGCTGAGAAAAAGGTAAGACAAAATACGGAACGAAGACGAAATTTGCGTCCTAATAGCGCTTTTGTTCCACTACGTGAAAAACGCGCTAATAAAAACAAATTAAATGTATAATATAAAAGGCGACTGTTGATAATTTCAATAGACCTAGATTTCGACAATTTGCGTAAAACAAAATGCAAGCACCTGTCCCAGTTACTAAATATACGCACATTAATATTAATGAGTAAATTATATATATATTTAAGATTTTAAATAACGCAAATACAACACTTTTTTAATTGTATTTACAGAAGTGCCTATAACTTATTGACCTACTTTAAATATAATTTTAAGATATATTTTTCTAAGTCGTGTGTATGTGGAAGGAGTTCCATGAAAGCACTTTATAATTAGTTCTAAGTGTTCCATGAGTCGAAAAAGTTTGAAGACCACTGATTTATATCAACAAATTTCCATTCAGAATTGAATTCTAGAGATATAGACCAACAGCTTTTTCTAATTAATCGTATAAAGTAAAACAAATTAAAATGCTTTTAATTGCTAATATGTAAATCATTTGTGTGATTTAATTTTCAATTACGTAATAATACTCTTATTATAGTGTAATAACTCCAGTACTTATCTATATATATAATACCTTTTTACGTTTACATGTTAAAGGCTTACTTTAAGCTAAAAAAAAAAAAAACGAAAGAGAGTAATTTTTTGTGTACATAAGGAAATAATCGCATATGCAAAATGCACACACACACACACACACATTATTAATAATTTTATTTCTGAAAAAAATTGATTTTTATTTCAAAACGTAATTTAGAGACTGCTTTTCATATTCGTGTATGAATCATGATGAATGCGTTGCAAAGCTATTCAATTTAAAAATTGCACATTTAACCACCATACAAGTGGATTCATAGAATAGCAGTTATGCAAATTAAAATACCATCTCTGTGCCCATCAATGTCGAATTGTAATTATTCTTTTGTTGTCGATATAGAACGCATCTGTTCGCTACCCCAAGACATATGTTCCTTTTTGAATATGAAGCGTATTTAAAGGAACATGGGGATGAGTTCTCCATCATAGTGTTGGGAAGGAGATCCACCAGCATTGGAACATCTATTTTTGAGGTATTGCTGAAGTAAGTTGTGGAATTTTTCTGTTCTTAAGCAATTTCAACTTTCGCTATGAATGTAATATTTTATCACAGTTTTTTTCGATTTTGCATTCGCTGTTACTTTTGAAATGGCTTTAGTTTTGTTGTGTAAATTTAAGTAAAGAAGTTTATTGAAAAGCCCTTTTAAGTTATGATTTCTTTTTTTCCTGGAGGATTGACTGCCGTTTTGTGTTACTTTTAGTCGGAATAGAGATAGATTCCTCGCCTGCAGAATATTCCTACGATGGCACTAGTCTTGAGTAAGCTAAAAACAATCAAAGAAAAGAATCAGCTTCCTACTCATGGCAATTCTGTTCGTCCCATCGTAGCTCGTCAAATTCTTAATCTCAAATTATTTCTGAAATTAAGCAAATTTTCCTAATGGTATTTTAACACGATGTTAAAAAAAATGTTGGACTTATTTTCGAAAGTCTTTTAGGATTGAGTGTTTCTGGGTTCCAAAAACATGTATCTGAATAAATCCTGATTTAGAATAATTGCATTTTCGTTTAATTTCATTTAAAAAATAGACAGAAAAGATATCTGAGCTAGATTTTACACTATATTCTTCGAATTAAAACTTATTATCACCAAAGGTGAAACTGTTAAATAGAACATATATTTAATACTCCTGTTTCGATCGTATTTTCTAATAAATATAAAGCAAATATAACTATTTTCTGAAAAATATAATTTCTCCTTCGATCAAAAAATGAAGGAGAAATTATATTTTTTAAACTGAAATTTATAAATTATTGAAGAAAATAACTACACGATTGTCTGAGGAAATTAAAAAATAGATTTACAGTAGGGGTAGACAAATAGTGGCCCCCAAAGAGTTTCTTTTTGGGGAGGAGGACTAAAAAAGTTACTAAAGATCATAGGGTATATTTGCCTCATTAAATTGACTCTAAAACTAAATGTGCTTGTGTGTGTGTGCAGCTATAGATGTTATGAATTACTTAAAAAATAAATTGAGTGAAACTTTCTCTATTTCATTTAATTTATATTAATTGATTTTTGTGGTGAACAGTTTAAACCTTTCTGTGATGCAAAGTTAACTAAAGAATGCAATCATTCCAAAAACGCGGGCCTCTGGTGTGTTCCGCTTCCACATTGTGGCCCTATACCCAAAACAATTGTCCCCCCCCCCTGGACGTAGAGAAATTAATTTCTTTTTATAAATAAGATCAAAGACGAGTTAAAATGTTAAACAGTTTTGTTACCAATAAGATAAATCTGTTTGTAGTTTATCATCAAAGCAAGCAAGTCAGAATGATGAAGTTCATTGTTCTTGTGGTACTCATCGCATTGGCAGCACCTGCATTCGCCCAAGACTTCCAGGAATTCCTGAAGATGTTCTCCGACCTGGGATGCAAGGAGACCGATTACATCATGTCGGACATGCATCGCTACCTCAGGATGTGCGATCAGTGCTTGAGCTTCCAAATTTCCTTACAGAAAACCGAGCCCATCAAATGTGGAAGTAAGTGTTTTAGTTTGAAATTGCAGATATTTCGCATCACAATGTTAATTACTTCGTAATAAAAATTATTTATTTATTAAAATAAATGACATTACATTCATTTTATTTTAATTATATCTGTTTCAAAAATGACGAATATAACTTGAAAGAAATGACAACTTTTCTTTGCATGTGATCTGGAACGCAGCTATTTATAATTTTTTCTTGCACTATAGTTTGAAAGTTCCCGCTGTACTTAGAACAGCGGGAAAGGGTTGTTTGTACTTGGTCAGTGATAGGAAAGTACAACCCTCTTTGAAATTCTATCTATCCCTTCTCAAATTTTGAAACAGTGGTTAAAAAAATTTTGGAATTCGACGCTTGAAAAAATTATTGTAAAGCATGTTCCATTTTTATACTTTCGAAGATTTCCATAGAAGTTTTTCTAGATTATTTTTCTTATGAAAAAACAGTTAAAATATTTTATATTGATACTGATGAAAAAAAACTTTTTCTTTTTAAAAAAAATTAAGCTAATCCTAAATCTGCATAAAATTATTAAAACATATAAATATGTCTTTAAATTTGAGCTAAAATAATATTCTTTAAGGCTGTTTTCGATATATGTACGAGAACCTGAACCAAACGCGGAGCACAATTTTAGACAGAAAAATGTCTTCCTTTTCATGAAAATTTGCAACTTTGTTACTCATACTTCCGTTTATAATACAGCGTTTTTAAAAATTTTAAAATATTCCATAGATGATTATTTTTTCCCTTTAATGTATAAAGAGATAAGCTTTACGGTACAGAAAAAAATGTGTTTTATATTTTCTAGAAAAAATGTAAAACACATTTTATACTAGAAAAAAGGGATTAGTTTACGTAAAAATGAGAAGTGTGATAAAATAATGCTGTTCTCTATAGGGTAGAGAAGCCAGATTATAAATATTAATGTTAAAGTATTTTTATATCTGGAAACTTACTCTTTAACATTAAACGAAGACAGACTTAAACATTCGATCACTTCCTCCTCCCCACCCTTATATATCAGCCTGGCATCTTGGACTCCTCCCCCCTTTCAAGATTTTGAACACCCTTCCCTGACTTACAACACATAGTTGAGTGATTTAAAGTTTCTTCAATAAACCTAGGACTGCCTCTACCACTAATACAGGCTTTCTTAAAACTTCTTTTTTTTTCTTTTAAGAAAAAAGATTATATATCAAATTATATAAAAATATTACGAAATACTAATTTCAAATAAATAAATAATTACTTAGCTATATTAATTAAAATTTTTAATGAGAAAGATAGTGCTGCATTCCTATTGCAAGTATTATTATATTAGGTGCAATGTCTGAAATCTTCTTCTTAACATTAGCATTAAAAGAGAAATCTTAACATTAAGGGAACCAGGACATGCTCGGAAGTGTAAAATGCCAAAATTAAGACCCTTTGTTTATGAGACATATATTTTTAAAAATTTCCAATAGAGCTTAGATATTTTACGTTCTTAATAAAGATAATTTAATTATTCTGTAGAACTACAAAAATAACTTTTAAGTTCAAAAGGTTTTTTTCCCTGCTTAATATAAGTTATACATAATTTTTGAGAACTCATAATACATACTTATGTTTAGGTACCATTTTTTTAAAAAAGTTTCTTTTTTTATGCAAAATATTTTTACACATATATAAAACAATACACAAAAGACAGTGAAGCTATTTTTTTTTAGTGAAAATTTAGTATAGTTTCTTTAAAAAAAATTATTAAACTTTGAAAAATTTGGAATTTTTTTTTATTTTTCTGCTTTTTTTATGCATAAAACCATTTTTAAAAAGTTAGGCACTATTTTAATAGAAAAAAATAGGTTCACTATATGCATAGCCATCTTGTATAGAAGTATAAAAAAATCTGGAATCTTATAGTGCAATAGTTTTTTTTTTAAATGTACCTAAATGCAAAAAATATGCTTTTGAGAAAAAGTGAAAAAAAACTAAGGGTCAAAAGGGGCGTGGTCATTTGTTTACATTTTTATTTTTATATTTTAGGGCTATTTTATCAACAAACATATAAGTATTACACATTTTTAGGTTCAGAAAAATATGCACTATTTTTTAGAACTAAAATTGAAAAATCGATTTTTTGAAAGTATATGAAGTCCTGGTTCAATTAAATGACAGACCTTCGCGGACCCCTATAACGGTGATGAGGAACGGTGGGGGTACGCGGACTACAGCTTAAGAATCATTGTCTGAGAGTGCTAAGTAATACGTTAAGATGGGTTGAGTTCCGTTTAAATTAGTAATCTTGCGAGATTTTCAGTTTTACACTGCCTCAATGAGATGAACTCTTAAACTCAATCCCAGCGCTTCATTTTGAAACATTGCAATCATATCAATGTAACTAACTAGCTTACGGGTGGTTTGTACGCTTGTTTAGACTGGAAACAGCTCAACGATGTACGACGAAGATGAAAAACGAGCATCATAAATAAAAGATAACGTGTAGTAAAGTAAACAGTTGATAACGTAGGTCCCGCTGAAGTCCTCACTTCCGTCACTTGATTCCTATGATAAGCAAAAACTTCTTGGCATCCGATCCACAAATGTTTAAGAAATTCTTCAGATTATGAACCACTCCACTCGAACCACCGACAGATAAAACTGTTGATACACCGCGATTTCACCATCGCCGGCAGCAAGCGGATTGTACACAATGCCAGAGAGTGTCTCCAAACAAAGCAAAATGGATGGTTTTTTGAAAAATTTATTTCTCGTGACAAATTTATTCATTTTTCCTTTTCGAAACTCATTTGGAAAAGTCGTTCGGGATAAGAAATAAATTACTGTCATTCGATTCAAACTTTCATCCTTGCAATTCAAAAATCAAAATGTTTTCAATTTTTTAGAATAAAGATTTCACCTTAGAGTTTTCATTTGCATGCTTTTTAAAAAGTATATTTTCCCCTTCTCATAAATGTAGTCTGTATGCCACTGGTGCTAACAATACTAATTGATATGTTTTTTATGTGATGTTAAAAGAAAACCACAGACAGTGAAAACCGTTTAATACGAAACTGAAGGGGCTGAAATATTTCTTCGAGGAAAAGAATTTCATGTTAAGGTATCCGACTACTTGCGACAAATTTTTTAAAAAAATGGAGATATGGGGATTTTTTTGTTGTTGTTTTTAGATTTGTTTGGCACATTTTAAGAAATATATGCTAAAATTAAGAAGATAAAAAGAAATTATTATTACTAAAATGGGTAAAAATTTACAAAAACAACCTAAACGGGTCCCATTTTGTACTAAAAGCTTGTGAACAAATTTTCAATTTTTAAATTCTGATATGTTGTTGTGCAATTCCTTTTTGAAATAACCTTCGGTATAAAAGATATTTTAATTTTTACAAAAACTAGAGCACTTTATCTTTGTTATTATATGAAATTCCTTAAAAAAACAGTGATTATATCCAATTAAGGGACAGTAAATTTTGTAATAAAACTGTGGTTCATACATCTGAAGGTTGAAACAATTCTACTATTATACAGAACTTACAGAAAAAATTTCTGTTAAGTATGTTCAAAACTTTCTTAGCAATTACTGTCCCCTGAGCATTGAAAAAAAAACACATTTCGAGTAAAATGCGTTTTCAAGTATGACATCTTGCTTAAAGTAATGACATCTGCTTTTACTAAAACACTTGTTGTTTTTGTTCTAGAGAACAGAAAATGATAAACTTGGTATTTCCATAAAGCTAATAAGATGGTCTATAAAATAACATAATAAAAAAAAAATTGCCAATATTTGGCGAAATTCACAATTTTAGGGTAGTTGGATTAAGCATTTTTGTGTTAAACGTACACAAAATTGAACTTTGATGGGAAAATTCTGAATCCCGTGATTATTAGCTCTTACTTTTACGAAGTATTTTGACTTCAGGCTCGATACACATAGATTTTCACTAATTTAATAAAAATATTTATTATTTTAATTTTAATATCCTTTTTTCCCTCAAAGAATACTAATTTTTTCAAAAATTACGAAATCCGTCACCAATAGCCCTTGTATTTCTTCGAAGTCTAGCATAAGTAAACAATTGATCAATCAATCAATACTGTAAGAAATAACAGTTTGATAAGATGGCTATCGTATTGATCCAAACGATAAAGAAAAATGCAATCGGTCTTCATTTTGTCCTCCTCAAATGTACAAATAGTGATTTACAAAAATGGAGATATGTGTAAAATTATAAAAGAAAATGAAATAAATGCTATTCAATGTTAATATAAAAAAAATCAAAAAATTCTTCGCAATTAAAAAACTTTTTGGATTAAAATATTTTAAGAAGGAAAATATCCGAAAACAAAGATTACCCACTGTTCATATATTGAAATTTTCATTAAAAAATATTAAATTAAGAAAAAAAAATAATAATTTTTCTGAGGAAATTTTTATTGAGACATTTTTCGGGTAGCGCTAAAAAAAGATTATGGATTCGATTCATTTTTTAGATCAGAGAAGTTTCAATATTTTGATACTATTCTGCCTTCAACGTTCTATAAAGCGCATTGCAATTTACCATATTACACATTTATATCCGACTTATCTATTTTTTGTCTTATAAAATGATCTCCGAATTTTGTCCCTTATACATTGTAATTCTAATGAGTTTTTTATACTATAAACAAAGGAAAATTTTAGATTGGTTTTTCATTTTTGAGTTTTAAAGACGTTATTAAGAGATAAAAAATTCTGTGTTTATATGAATATTTCGACATTTTTTTTTCCGGCTAAAAATTTAGTACGAGTTTGGGTCCCACATTAAAAAAAAAGAGACAAATTTAAGTCTGAATATACAAAAACAAAAATATAAAATTAAAATATATTTAGAATCATAATAATTGCAATAGTATATTGTTATATCTAAACGAACTGCTAGCCTTTGCTAAATTAGGCAGATATGCTTTGAGAATAGATATCTTCCTAGATTGTTTTGTTTCAATTAAATGATTTTAATACAGTTTTATTGTTTTCTTCTACATATACAAATAATACTTTTTATTTTAACCTGTATGTTTATCAGAAATTTTAAAGAAGTAAGAAAGCCTCTATTCATCTGCGATGTTTTGTCAAAAATTATTATATAAAAGACCATTTATATTCTTTCTCTACCGAAGAACACTGAAAGAAATATTTCGTTATAACTTTTGGTTCTTAAATTATTAAATAAATACTTAAATGAATTATTTGAATCTTATTAAATTGATCTTACTTTACAAAATCAATTATTATATCATATCAGTTTGTTCCATGAATTGAAACTCGTTAGATCGGTGAATACGAGAAAATTTGTTAAAAATTACGAAAATCGATTTATAGCCGGCTGGGTGGCGTGGTTGGTTTGTCACACTGGGTTCTAAGTCGAACCGCACCTAAGGTTGCGGGTTCGACCCGGCCCAAGTCAGTGGATTTTCGTGATGCAGAAAATCGTCAGAGGCCATATCGCATGATTATGTGGCATGTAAAAAACTTTGAATGCCTGTTTGGCTTGGATGCTCACGACAAAATTAAATCCTAAGTTCGGTTTCGCATCGCAAGAGCTTAGGTGCCTTCCTCTGGGGAGGAAACTGAGTGTCAAAATTCTCTGCGGCGATTGGTATCCACCTATAGGGTGCCGCTCTAAAAAGAGATACAGATTTCGGGGAATGTACTAGGTCTGCAATGGTAAAACGCTAATCCGCAGCTCATTAGAAATAAAAAAAAATATTGATTTGGTATAAAAAATTTTTAAAAAATCGAAACAAAAATTTAATGATAGTAGTACTAAAAGTGCACGATAGAAGAAAAAAATAAATTTTTGAACAATATGCAAATTACGAATAGCTTATTGAATTAGAAGATTATTAAGCCTTACCTCAAAAAGTTTCAAAACCTTTTTGATTATTTTCATACAATTAGACTTGTGAAACATTTAGTGTACTGAAAATTATTTTATATCAAAATAAGAGGTACAAATGCATCCGGATAGAGTGCAATTGCATTTAAAAATCTAGTAATATCCCACATATAAGTGCTTTACACTCAAATGTTTTTTGTTAAGAATTTTACTTCTGTGCATTCTGCTATTTTTAAGTTTGCATTTATATTATTGAAGTTAAAAGATTAATATATATATCACTAATACAAGTATTTATGTTTTTCTTTTTCTCAACAGTTTTGTGAACTCGTCATCGATTCTTTTCCTAGAAGTCTGGATAGCGGTTGAAATAAAGAAATTTTTTCGAAACGACTCAGAGAAAGAAATGGATAAAAATGCAATAAAATGAGCATTTTATTTGAATCACGTGTAACGAAAGAAATAGTAATAAAATTACATTTACCTCTCCTCTCATGCGTATTCCATTTTCAATAAACTTTTTAGTTCGAAATCGATTAAAGTTACATATGTCAAAAGATGAAGAAGTACCTCACAGTCAGTCTTCTGATTAGCAAAGGGATTAGTAAAAAAAGAATTGGCACTTTTGAGCTCCAGTAGTATTTAAGTGTTAGAAATACACCTTAAATTAGCTAAAATAAAAATTTAATTTCCCTGTTTCAATAAAGAATTCAATTGCCTTAATTTTTATGTATATATTTTGCACCTAAAGCATTTGTGTATTAAGGAAATATATAATGTTATAAAATATAAATGTTATATTTCCTCTTAAGATATCCGACTACTTGCGACAACTTTTTTTAAAAAAAATAGAAATATGGGGATTTTTTTTGTTGTTGTTGTTTTTAGATTTGTTTAGTTTATGTTAAGAAAAATATGCTAAAATTAAGAAGAGAAAAAGAAAGTATTATGACTAAAATGGAAAAAATTGGTAAAAATTTACAAAAAATAACATAAACGCGGCCCATCCTGTACTAAAAGTTTATCAACAAATTTTAAATTTTTCGAATCTGTTGCGCCGCGATTTTATTAATTTTTGAAATGACCTTCAGGATAAGAGAAGTTTTAATTTTTACAAAACTAGAGCACTTTATCTTAGTTATTATATGAAATTGCTTAAAAAAAACAGTAATTATATTCAAATAAGGGACAGTAAATTTTGTAATGATTGATAAATCTGAAGGTTAAAACACTTCTACTATTATACAGAGCATACACAAAAAATTTCAGTTTATTGCTTTCAAAACTTTTTTTGAGCAATTTCTAGCCCGTTTGAGCCTTAAAAAAAACACATTTCGAGTAAAACGCGTTTTAAAGTATGGCATCTTGCTTAAAGTAATGGCATCTGCTTTTACTTGGCACTTGTACTTTTTGTTTTAGTGAGCGGAAAATAATAAACTTGGTATCTTTATAAAGCTAATAAGATGGCCTATAAAATAAAATCATAAAAAAATTGTCAATTTTTGGCAAAATTCATAATTTTAGGGTAGTCGGATACCTTAAAGCATTTATGCTGTTAAAAAATACACATAAAGAATACACATATAATTATTTCTTTGTCAGTATAATAATATTTAAGTACAGTCCCCCCCCCCACTCATATAAGAGGTATCCAAATTTCAATAGATCTTTTTTTTAAACAAAAGAAATTACCTTTATTTAAATTTAAATAATTCTTTTGAGAATGATTAATAACATCAGTTGCTCATAGATTAGTTTCTATGCTTCTGAATCTTTACGAGGAGAATACGATAAATTACTTACATTAAATTCGAATTAAAAATGTAGATTCCTAATTTCAATATATGAACATTATTTAAAATAAATAAGTTATACATAGTTCCATATTTAACTTCTCTCTCTCTTTTCCACATGTTATAATTTTAATTATAGTTCGATTTTTATGTATTTTCCCTTCAAATATTGAAAAGAATATCATGTTCTAAACACTAGTATTGTTTTGTTTCCCGCGTTAAAAAAGATTAAACCTAGTGTTTTGACAAGTTTATTCGCGATTCTTAGAAAATAATTTTTAATAGCTTCACGTGCTTTTCTCAGCGACTGCCTGACTCCAAATTTTTCCTTAAACCCACCGACGCAATTTCTAAAAATATCCACAATTTCACTTCATTTTATGACGTGATTGTAATATCCCTATTATTCTCCCTATTATAATTTCCTATATGGGAGAATCTTCTCCCCCCCCCCCCCGAATTAATAGAGAATGGACCGCGAATTGCCACTCTCCTAATGTTTAAATTACAGTAAATAAATAAGAGAGTTTCCTTTTCTCAGAATATATGTGTGTTACATATATATATATATATAACACACACATCCACATATATATAATACTTCCTGTGCATATATATATGCACAGGAAGTAAAGTAATAACTAAACATAGTGGTGCAACAACTCATGAGGGCAAAGACCTATTGTGCTAATCTCAGTTTTCACGACCTGGGGCACTTAGGTACATGGGCAGATGTTCCAGTCAGGTGCGAAACCCTCAATGTTTGGTTCCCAAACAAGCTTGGTACTCATTTATCGACCCACGGGAGGGATGAAAGGCCGAATGGACCTTGTCCAGCCCGGGGTTTGAACCCCGGATCTATGACGTGGAAGCACGATACGCTACCTCTCAGCCGCTGGGCTTTTGTATAAAAAGAGAAATTAAATATAAAGATTATATACACTTTTGACGTGATTCTCCTTCCTTTTTAATTGTGTACATACACTTCTGTCCGCGCTTATTTATTATTATACTGTTGTGGTAATACCTCGAAAGTTTGGTTCAGATTTTGCTATCTATATTTCTTCCGTTGAAGATAGGCCATTCAGTAGTTTGTAGTATTTGATACAATTGAATGATTGTTACAATGAAAAAGATTAATAAAATTAAATTTTTTCAAGCTACAGAAATTTATGAAATAGTATTATATGAACGGTTTTCAAAATTGAATTCGAGAGGTGTATGTTGGCTGTACACTTGTACAACAAATAAAAAAATGAGATAGAACTATAATATAGATCACATAAAGTAAAGCAATTGATAATAGCGTTTAATTTCCGAAATGTAAATAATTTTGTATAACTTTTTTTTCCAGTTATATACCATACTTATTAGTTATGCATCATGAAAACTTATCGCATTTTTTTAAGATGTTCATGTTCAGGGCTTTCTGAGACTAGTTTGGGATCCAATTCTCTGTGTGTATAAGAAAAATAATGGCATTTACGAAATAGATACAATTTTAGTTGTTTTTTCCCTGAAAAAAAATTTAAATTGAATTCATATTGCAAAGGTTACATTATTTTTTACACAACGATTGCTTTGAATATTAGCATATGAGTCATTGCTTCACCATTCAATTGAAAACACCTACATTTAGCGATACAATCGCTTACTCAAAATAGCAAATATACAAATTAAAAAATATCATTTTTTTCGTTCATCAATGTCAAAATGTAACTATTCATCTGTTGTCGAGATAGAGCGCATCTGTTCGTTACCCCACGACATGTGCTCCTTTTGAAATTCATGTGTATTTAAAGGAACATACGAATGTGTTCCACACCACAGTGTTTGGAAAGAAGATCTACAAGCATTGGAACATCGACTTCTGAGGCAGTACTGAAGTAAGTTGAGGAAACGTTGCTATTCTTACACAATTTTCTCCTTCACTATCAATGTTATAAATTAAATCTTGGAATATTCATCACAGTGCTTTCTATTTCGCTTTCACTGTTACTTTTCAAATGCCTTAAGTTTTGTTTGTAAAAATTTAAGTAAAAAAACTTTTGTGTGCTTATCGAAAAATCCTTTCAAGGTATGAATTTTTTTTCTGAAGGATTGACTATTGGATCATTTTAATGGTCTTCGAAATAGATAAAAATTCCATCCTCAGAAAATAGAATATTCCTACGATTACACTATTCTTAAATAAGCTAAAAAGATTTGTTGCATCCCGGCGAACGTGAGTGTTGAGGGTTCGAGTAAGGATCAGCCATTTTAATAATAAACACGCTTTTATTTATTCTCTTTCAGAATAGCTTTAAAAAACTTAAGATCTCTAAGCCCGAGGAGCAATCAAGCTTAATCACTTTAAATATAATAGAAATAAGAGCGCTTATCTTATTTCTTGAGCGCTCTTCTCTTCAATACTTGAATAATCTTTGAATAATCTTCCAACTTGACTAAACTATACGACCTCCGGTAGCTAACATTATAACTGTTTCTATATCAATTTTCACCCATCCTCGTGTCTACTCTACGACTAACACTTAAATAGAAGTACGAATTAACATAAACCCAGTTTCTTTATACAATGTGGTTTTCAACTGAAATTACAGTTAAAAAAATTGTTTTACCCAAGAGGATTAGTGGAAACGCGGATAGACCCATTAGAGATTTAGAGAAAAATATTAATCCTCCTCCTTTCTCTTGAACAATGCTATTCGTCTTACTGTAGTTCGTTAAATTATTTCAGAAAATAAGAAAATTTTCATGTCCTTTAAACATAATTATTTAAAAGAGATGTACTTATTTTCAATAGTCTACAACAGTGCAGTACTGTTATGTTCTAACGCCGTGTATTTTAGAAGAAATCCCCATTTTAAATAACATTAACTTCCATTTTCATTACAGAAAAGGATGTGAGAGAAAATGGAACTAGTTTTAAAATATATTCCTCGAATTAAAATTAATAATTTCGATTATTTCTGAATGTTTAATTTTTTTGCTTCCATTGTATATTCTAAAAGCGTCTCTAAATCAAAAGACGAAAGAAAAATTATTTTTTGAAAACTAAATTCAAAAATATTGAAGTATCGGATTAATCATACGATTGTCCAATGGGAAAATAATGGATTTGAGGATAAAATAATAGGATTAAAATGTAGCTAAATTGTTAATTTTTTATGTTACTAATTAGATAAAACTGTTTGTAGTTAATCCCCAAAGCTATCTAGGCAGAATGATGAAACTCGTGGTTCTCCTGGTTCTGATCGCAATGACGACCCCTGCATTCGCTCAAAGTTTCCAAGAAGTCTTGCAGATGTTCATGAATCTAGGATGCAAGGACACCAAAGACATCGGTGCAGCCTCGCGTTTCTTCGTCAGGACGTGCGATAAATGTTTGAGCTTCTCTGTGACGTTGCAGAAAGCTGATCAAATCAACTGTGGAAGTAAGTATTGGTTTCAAATACAGTAGAACGTCGTTTATCCCAATCAAATGGGACCGGACACCGTTCGGATAACCAAAAACCGAATGCGATCCATGCAGTATATGATACCGGGCACTATACAAATATTGAAAATCATCACATGCGGGAAACGTGCTTGAAGAGAAAGCAAAATAGGTGCAAAAGGTCGCAATTTTACCTTGATTGTGGAAAATAATAATTTATTTTTCGCTGTACCATTGTACACCTTCGTTTTCCCACTGCAAGGTCTCTGATTCTCTTCAGCAGCAGTAGTTGAGTAAGACAGCACTCTGATTGTTGTTCGTACCACTCCATAACTGTCTCTAACGCAGAAACGCGTCAGCATTTGCTACTTTCATTGTTGCTGTCCACGTCTTATCCGTTTCATCGACGACAGGGTCGGATTCTCCTTGCACGTAAGTCACAATCACTTAGCATTTGAAATCCACAGTCTTCTGCATCGCTTGCCATCCAGGTTTCTATATCAACAAAACTCAACAAAAGAGCACGTATACATCCTCTCACTTGAAAACAAACTGATCTATTGTTCCGCCCAGATGTTTACCAAATCATACAGCTGAAATTCCCCAAACATCCCTCATCTTGGGTTTTCCCGTCACTTTTGGCCTCTCAGGAAACGAATGTTGAGCATTGCACTGTTCGAAAACAGATCCGGACTCTGGTTCGGATATTTGACGCTCCGGATAATAAACGTTCGGATAAACGACGTTCTACTGTATCTTCAAATCACAACGAGATTTGTTTATAAATATTTATTTCACGTACATTTTTTGCATCGGCAGCTCCTTCCCTTTACCTCGAGGAATTTATGCAGATGTTCACCGATCTGGGATGCAAAGAGACCGAATACATCGGATCAAATTCGCAAAACTATATGAAGATGTGTGATGAGTGCTTGAGCTTTTCTATGACGTTGGAGATAGCCGAACCAATCATGTGTGGAAGTAAGTTTTGGTTTTAAGTACCTTGAAACCAATGCGGTCCTTTTTTTAAATATTTATGTTTCGCGTATGTCTAGTGTCATAATGTTAACTGCATAAAAATACGAAGATTACAACTTTAAGAATGGTAACAGTCTTTTACATGGTCTCGCGAACGTAACTATTTATAAATTTTATCTGAACTTCGGTTTGAAAACTAATCTACTTTAAAGGACAGGGGGAGGGTTGTATGTATAGATAATTAATGACGGGAAAACAATATTTAAAAAAAATAATTAAAACAAATTTTAAATATTCTAAAAGTAATCCATTGATAGATGTGTTCCCTTTGTTTACATATGCGAATATTTCTACAGAAATGCGAAGAATTATTTATTGATTATATTGCATTTATTATTTACATTATGCGCAAAATGTAGTTCACATTTATATAGAAGCAAATTGAAAAAATTTTCCATGTGAAAAAATTGAACCAATCACAATAAATCTGCATGAAATTATTGAAATATACTTGCATAATTTTTATACATTTTTAACCAAAAAATCTTTAGAAACAAGAAATTCACTTTTGGCTTTGATTCTTGATATTAGTTAAAAGAATTTCACCAATAAACTAATATTTGGTCACGTTATATAATAAGCTAGCCATTAACCATCCATTTTATTGGGTATTGCATGACAATATCTGATTATATATATATATAATTTTAAGTCATTGATAAAGACCTAACTTTGAGGTTTCGATAGTATTCAAAACCACTGTTATATGGCCCTCACCTTTTGATTTAAAAAGAGCAGGACTTGAATTTCTAAAAACGAATGTATTTATCTTTTACACCATTGTAACCTCACCTCTTGGGAGTTCTTCTCTAAATCCATTCTTAGCAAATTTCCACTAAAAAATAGAAATATGCTTGTGAAATTTCAAGTCGGTGGGTCTGGTAGTTCAAAAATGGGAATTTTTGCAACCCCAGTGGGACCCTTTTATTCTAGGAGTCGATTTTTACAAAACCCGTTCTTAAGGCTGTCGGTTGAATTGTCGAATCGTCCACTTATCCCGCCAAGTGTTTTCTCGCCAAATCTGGTAACCCTTTTGATTTTTGTATCAGTGAGGGAGAAGTCGGATCCTGTTGTAATAAGGTTGCTACTCCAAAACACAACACACAAAAACGTGATAAATCAGCGATTTTTCGTAATTTGGCGGACCAGTGGCCGATTCGATAATTCACCAGGCTGTCTTCGGTTAATATTAAAGAATAAGACCCAGATTCGGAATATTTGTTCAGATATAAAAATACTCAAAATTAATATTATATTTTGGCTTCACTATCCTGTAGAGAAAATCACTTGTTTTATCTTACTACTCATTTATATCCGAGTTGACATATTTTTCCTCTTATTAAATGTATTTCGCCTTTTTTCACCTATACCGTAATGCTAAATGAGCTATCCCCCTTTACATGTTAAAAAAAAACTAAATTATTTATGAAATATTTTGAAATTTTTAAAACATTTTATTATAAACAAATACATGAGTTACAATGTAACAAATGTTTACAAAAATAGAAAAAAATTTCTGTCTGAAAATGTGTTTCGTGTTAAGTTCAAGCTCTCGTACATTTGGCGAAAACAACTTTAAGTGTTGCCAAATCAAAAGACGACAAAGTTACTAGAGGTCGTCAAATGCAGTAATCGTTTGCTAAGCGTGAACAGAAACAATTTTCTTCTATTGATTGCATATCACAGCATTTGGCGACTTCGCACACATACTCTCATACTCTTCTTTAAACAAAGGGATTTTAGAAAAAAAAATTACCTTAAAATCAGGAGTAACCCCCCCCCCCTTCCTGCAAAGTAAGTTTTTGGGCCCAAGCCAGATTTTACAAAGGGTACATAATTGACTTCAGACCGGTTTTGGGTCCCATACAGTCCTGCCCCCCTCTCGCGATGCGGGGGTATACGTTACGCCACTGATTCGGCGTCTAAAGCACACCTCCTTTTTTACGAAGAAACCGTAATTGTACAAGTGCAATTCTCTAATATTTTAGTCATTTATTCTAGGCATTTTCCTATACTTTCGAAAAATAGTATATTCTAGAACTGCAACTCTTAAAGCTCATCAGGTGTGTCATTTCTCTTAAATAAACAATATTCCCATCTTTTTGGAAGTCTAATTTTTTTTTGTCTTTTTCCTTTTCTTTATTTTTGAAACTGTCATTTTTATACTCAGCGTGTAACGCGCACTCGTAAACTTCGATCGTATTTTTTGAGTTAAATGATGCTTTATACGCCGGATTTTACGGTAACTAAAAATAAATTTGGAAATTTTTAAATTTAGCAACTTTTTTAAACATTAAAAAAGCTCCCTGCAAAATTTTGGAGAGACACGATCATCGGTGGGGATTTGTATACGTCCCAAGCAAATATGCAAGTATTCAAAAAGATTATATAGCCTCTACAAAAAATTTTTTTAAAGATTTTTTGACCCATTTATAAAATGTGGACCCTTCACAGTGTCAAGTACGTTACAATGAGCAGAGTTTCGTTTATGATATTGTGTTGATTTCCCACATAATATTCTCGAATAAAAAGCAACCCAGATGCCTAAAAATTGAGTGTTTTCCCCCATTGCACGGTATCAACTACGCAACGGTGAATCATTTCAGTTCAACAGTGCAATACTTTTTCCTTTCATCATCTACTTTTGCCCGCATTTTCAAACAAGCGAGAACCCTCTATTTATCTTGTATTTGTATTATTTATCTGCCAAAGATAAACAAATAGAAATATACTGTTATAACTTGGAAAATAAAAGGATGACCAAAAAAATATTCTTCATAAAGCAGAAATTGGGTCCACCGTTTAGTAATTCAAATCTGTTACTATTTTGGTTTTAATTCCCAGCAGAATAATGTCATTCAATGGGATAAATGCATGTGACATCATAGTCACATGATAATGATAGCATCGTGATTCTAGCCAATCAGTTCAAAAACTCTCGTGACGTCATAGTCACACGATAAAAGCTATCTTGTGTTTCCGGCTAATCAGTTTACACGCTTCGTTGTTGCCAACTTCTGGTCTTCGCAAAAACTTTCTCTTTAAAAGTATATATGTATACAAAATGCATTTTATTTTAACGTATATGCATAAAAAAACTAGACTTTTTAAAAATTTTAAATGTTTCTGAAGAGTTTTTCTTATAACATTTAAACATTTTTACACAATTAGGAAATTTGAAATTTTATCTAAATTTCACAAATAGAACAACAAATACAATTAGTTTAATGTCATTTTTTCAATGGAGAAAATGTCTTTGTCTTTATCATGTGGCCGTCATGAGTCCATTATAGTATCGATTAAAACACGTTGGATTGATGAATGCAACAAAAATAGATAGTAAGTACTATATTCAATTTGTGCAATTAAAAATTTAAGAAGACTCAAATATTTTAAAAAGGTGAGTACTCAATAAGTGATGCTACAAATCTCATGAATTGTATATTGAATTGGATTATTAATTCTTTTCCTTATGAAATTAAAAAACTACATTAAATTTTCTTCCTATTTTCCTGCGAAAAAAAATTTGTGACGTCAAAATATAATGTGCAAATAATTCATGTTAGTCAGTAATTGCATTTATGTTTCTCATTTAGTAATATTACTCAAATAAATGTTTTTCGGCTAAGTGTTTTTCAGACTACAGTAAATCAGCTTTATTATTGCGTAAAATCTGCAACTTTTATGTTTGAATAAGTTGTTGTTGCTTATGCCAAATGTCTGACGTAGTCAGATCGAGGCCCATGAAATAAATCATGGCAACGGGTTAGAGATACGTCTGTCATTAGCCTAAGCTTTGAGCCCATCAAGATGACAGCACAATTTTGCTCCCGATAGATGGCGACACGATTCGGACCCACAGATTTAACGAGCACTTGTTCCGTTTTGTACTCGGCGAGTATTTGGTGGCATCGGGCAACAAACCCAGGCCTTCCGGTCTGGCGTCCGATGCTCTAACCACTAGGCTACCCACGGCCCATGTAATATTGATATTATATTATATCGGATTTTAAATGGCAGTAATATGAAAAATGCATGAGAGGTGATAAAAAGTTAATTTCCTATCACACGTCCAGAAAACATATTACGAATGGTATATTGAGTTCGAATAGTTGAAACCGATTTAACGAATTCATTAGGACAGAGAATTTTATTCGTTAAATCGGGGTCCAAACTCGGTATCGGGCACATACTTTTTTGAAATTCTATATTAATCATCTACACATCAAATATCCATAGTTAGAAATTACACGCTTTTTATTCAGCATCCAAAAATACTGTTAGTAAATTATTACGCACCAGTTAATTGTAAATTTCAAAATAATGCATTATAGAGATGCTTGACAATCTTTTTGTTTTTCGACTTTATGTAGAAAAGAAAATACTGCATCCTTTACATCCGTTTCCTTGAGTTAAGTTTCACAGTTTCCAAACAATGTAAAGAATTAGCAAATGCAACAGTTTTGATTGGAGTTTCATTATCGATTTCTGCATAAAATTCGCTACTCATTTGTTACCAACAACCTGCCATGGTTAACAAATTTTCAAAAACCAAATTTTCTGCAAAACCGTACAATAAGCCACACTTCCCTCAAGAAAGAGAGCAAATGGTAAAATATTTTAAGATATCTCCTGCGTTGTGGAGTGGGATGAGATGGAGGAATTCCGTGTCCTATTCGAAACTCATGCAGTAGGTTTCACTCGTGACGCATCTGCACCTGTTAAGTCTAAAATAATGTGTTGCACACTTCGTTGTCAAAATTTGCTACTCAGAAAAAAGATTTTTCTGTTTTGTGCAAAAAGGTTGTCATTTGAAAAGAAATTCAATTTTTTCTATTCCAAACTATTAAAAATTTTTTTGTTTCGGTTGTAGAAATAATTTGTTTTTTCGGGGCTTATTATTCGATTAATGGGGAGTTTTGATTCCACATTTCAATCGGGGAAAAGAAAAAATTCGTTAAATCGTGAAATTCGTTAAATAGGGATGAGTTCAATCGGGATTCGACTGAATATATATACATATATAAACAATTTTTTTTAATTAAGTTTCAAAATTGGTTTTCTTTTATTTTATATAACTTTTTTTACATAATAGAATCTCAGAAAAAAAATAGATGTTTTGCAGAAACTTTGTTTTCATGTTTTATTAAATCAATTTCGTACTACATAACAAAACTAAAAAAAAAATAAAATAAAACGATGCATTGAGAGGAAGTTGCTTGATTGCAATAAAAATTGGTAGATGAAAAGAACACACATAGAAAAGCAAACCACTCAAATTTCCGAGAAATTGAATGATTATTTCAGAGTTTGACCATTACAAAGGGAAGGAACTCAATAAAGCCAGTGGCATAACGGAGAACATTAGGGCCCCCTACAAAACCAGGTTTTGTGTCTCAAGCCAGATTTTGCAAGAGACTGCTAAACCAAAGGATAACCTAGGCTTCGAGCCCCCTAAAGTTCTGCCTCCCACCGAGATGCGAGGGTTGCTGGGGTTACGTTACGCCACTGAATAAGGCGTTGATCCACCTTCTAGCTTGGATGCTAGCTGTCACCCGGCTTGGTATAGACCGATAAAGTTCTCGGATGGTGTCTTACAAAATTTCGTGCAAAATTGTCTCCAACTACTGGACTAAAGCGTCAACATTCCGGAAGGGTTGTAATCGCCTTCTCTTCCTCTTCGTCAATGGCTCGACAGCCCTGCGTGGGCTCTGGCCTTCTCCAGAAGTTTTCTCCTACCATCTCTACTTTTGGCAACTGTTTTTCAGTTTTTGACCTTTAAAATATTTAGGTCTTTTTCGACACAGTCAATCCATCTTAACAGTTCTCTGCCCCGAGTTCTATTTCCCATGGTTTTTTCCAGAAAGATTTTCTTGTATCAACGATCTTCCTTCTTCTTACCAGATGACTAGCCCATTTAAGTCTCTGTAATTAATCACCATCCCATAAAGCCCTAAATGTGTTTTATGGGAGAAAGATCAGGACAAGGAAGTGTAGGGCAAGTTTGAAGACAACTCATTGCAACACGTGCCGTGTGCTTCCGGACATTATCAAGTACAAAAGTAACGCAACCAATCGTAGGATGTCGTCAACATACCGTTATGCTGTCAGTGTGCCAGAAATGGCTACCAAATGGGTCCGGCTATCAAAAGAGATGACACCCCAGACCTAACGCCTTGTGGCGGGCCCCCGTGGGGTATGCTATAGTCAGGGCAGGAACCCCACGCCACCCTGAACGTCTCCAAAAACGTCTGCGGATTTCGTCAGAACACGGTTGGAAACGGGACGTCATTAAAGACTATACGTCCCTATTCAGCGCAGTTCAACGTTGTTCGAGCCTAGAACCGCTGCAAGTGACGGTGAACAGGCGTGAGAAGTAAGTAGCGTAACGGTCGGTGCAAGCAATAAATTCGGCTCTCTCAGTCGTCTGTGGAGCGTCATAATGGACACGTGTGTGCGGGTTGATAACGACGGACCCATTGTTGTGAGATACTCTGGTAATCTCTCTGTGTTCGCGCTCTGTTGTCACGTTCTGACTCTGATATCTGCCGTTGTTGACCCACTCTTACCATCATTGTCTAATCACCGCATTACTTCGGCCCAAATGTCGAGAGATTCTTCGATTCCTTCAACCAGCCTCTTTCAATCCGATCGAACGACTTTTTTCAAACTCTGATATCTGCTCGAAATGTACACGGATCCTTCTACGAGGTAATGTTACTGCTGACGTAAGACATTGTAGTTGAAATGCAGCAGAAGTTTTAACCTGTTGAATTAATTGAGAATCGCTCCTTACATACACCTGTTGAATGCGCAGTTCCGATGCGCTGTAGCTCCCACTAATTTCATTACAATCGGGCAACTCCTTGGTGCATCGTTCTTTTTCTTTAAAGTGTGTTTTGCAAATTTACAAATTTTAGTTTTAAATATAAAATGTTTAATGCCAAATAAATATATTATGTATAAATATGTTATCAATATATGTATATTTATGTCTTTTTTCTTCTATAGTCCGGTAAATATTTCGTCGAATGATTCCCAGATGTCTGGAATGCGAGTGAAGTTGAGAAATGTTTTTTTGAAATCACACAGAAAACAAGTGAATAGAGAAAAGAAATGAAAGTAAAGGAGAGGAATGAGAGAATTTTAATTGAAGCACGTTACATGAAGTAATAAAAATATACATTTATATCTCTCCTCTCATATGTATTTGATTTTTAGTAAATTTTTTAATTGGACAACAACTTGAGCTTCACTTGTTAAAAGTCAAGGAATTACTTGTCATTTAATCAGGTGGCGAGCAAAGAAGTTATTAAAATAAACACTATTTTCAAAATGACTCCATTCAATTTCGCTATTGTTATAAATGTACAAAAAAATGCAATAAATTAGCAAAAATAAAAATTTAATTTCCATGTATATTTGTTATTTTCTTTTTGTCTGTTTGCTTTCAATTTGAATAATTTTTCTAGGATAAGTCAGAGATGAGAAACTAGCAGCCCTCTAAGAGTTTTAATGTGGTCCAGCTAGACAGTCAGAAAATCCACATTAAATCGAGATTTCTTTCCGTGTTCGATCAAATACTCTTCTTTTATTTTTCACTATTATTAAACAAAAAAATATGAAAATGTTTTTACTAAGAGAACATCTACATCAGGGGTGTAGAATTCGTGGCCCTTGCATACAATGATATACGATAAAATAACAAACCGACGCAGAATTCCCATGTGAAATGATTTCCGTGTTTGGAAGTACTTATCGGTGTGAGCAGTTATTTTCAGTTATGAAAGGAAATAAATCTCCTGTAGAAATAGTATTAATGACTTTCACCTTGGCTTAGTTTTGAAAGCAATCACTGCGAACAAAAAATTTCTCTTGAAAAAGGAAAAATAGTAGCAGAGAAGAGATGTCGGGGTGTCAGGACGTAAACTTTTTACACAGTCTGGAGGACGGGGTCAAAAGTTTTCAGGGTTTTAAGAAAACTGAGCTGTGAAAAATCAACTCGATCCGTTATTTTATTGCTGCTGATTTTGATACAGCAGTAGATGAGTTGCAACTTGAACTTATTGACTTGAAGTCAGATCACAGTGTGAAGAAAAGGTTTAATGCTATGGCACTATGGATTGCAACACCGGTATTCCGAATACCTGTATTTTGAGCCATTTGTATAATTTAGTAATACTGGCATTCACAATTTTAAATACCGTTTTTTCGGTATTTACCAGAAATTTTTAAAATTGTCTCCACTATATATCCAGGGATTGCCAACCTAGCAAAATAGCATGCGTTTTTGTTTTTATGTCTCCCTAACGGGCGAAATTAATTAGACTGGGAATATAAAATAGTATCGTACAATCAAGAGAAGTGATAAAATATGTGAATCATCCAAGGAAGTGGTTAAAACTATCCTATTACAGCCTAGAGCGATACTGCACATGGGCAGGATTCGTGGTCTGATATTCGTATGTGTGAAAACAAGGTTTTGGCTGGGAAGAAAATGAGTAAAGTTTCGATATATTTTAAATTAGGGAGTTTTGCATATCATACTGTAGGGTTAAAAATATTTTTCAGGCTCATTATACAGAGTTTCTAGCCTTAATATGACCCAATAGCTAATTCCGAAACTGTTCGGCTTAGATATGCACTTCCAAATTGGAAAAAAATTTTAAAAAAGGTAAAGAATGTTTTTACGTGTTTTTCGAACCAAAAAACCCATTTACAAAAAAATTACTAAAATTAAATTTTTATACTGTTTACAGGTCCTATCACTTGTATTTGGGAAAAGATGCAGTACACAAAAACAAAGTAAACACAAAGAGTTTTATTTTATTACGATAAAAACTGACCGAGTTATGCCTACATAAATTTGAAGCATCCAAGTTGCTCAGAAAAGGGGGTCGTATATAAAGTGAGTTTAGAGCACAGTAATTCACAATCTACAGAAAGAGCAACAAAAAAAAATCATAGAAAAATAAAAACATCGTAGTAAACATCACAGATTGACAATTTGTATTGCGGTATGGCAAACAATGAAAACTAAATTAAAGAAATACAACTTATACCGAAAAAATTAAAACAATTTGTTTTAAGAAATAGCAGCAAAGTAATACAGGGTTTGTAGTTCAAATTATAGCATAATGTGGAATGATGCGCCACTCTTGAATCAGGAGCTTTTTATATCAGAATGACCAAATTAACTTAAATGACGGTTAAGGCACGTGGTGTGGCACGAGACAAGGGAATACGTCTATAAAACTCCCAGTTTTATACAAGCGTGAACAGCATGGGCAATTGTACAATAAGATGGATGTCTTCGATTGGGAAATTTAATGGCATAAAGTCTTGCCGCCTCTCTCTTATTTCGATTACACGGCCCCTAAAACAGTACCATTTCGCAGTATTCATTTTATAAATCTCGTTCTTTCGTACTAGAATTCGTAATATTAGAATACGACTGTATGCAATTCAAGCAACTACACAACAGATTTTTAACGTTCGCCATGATCAGTACCACAGCAAATGAGTCTATTTTTTTGGAACTGCTTTTGAAATGTTTTCTTCGTCCAAAATATTTCATTTTGTCTATGTTTTACACGTACACAGAAAGATTCTATTTCTTAAGTACTCAATTGCTTTTTTTACGTATGCTTTTAAATTTAAAACCGATTTACATAAAAGTGACGTGCAAGAGTGAAAGTTTCCTGGCAGAGTTCCAAATAATTTCACTTTGGAGACGGCCCCTTACTAGCTTCTAGAAAATGGCCGAGAAAATGGGTAAAATATATAATTTTCAAAGTTCCATAAATCGGCCAGTTTTTATCGTAATAAAATGAAACTTTTTGTGTTTACTTTGTTTTTGTGAACTGCATCTTTTCCTAAATATCAGTGATAGAACCTGGGTACCATATAAAAATTAATTTTTGTAATTTTTTTCTAAATGGTGTTTTTGGTTCGAAAAGCAAGTAAAAACATTTTTTACCTGTTTTAAAACATTTTTCAAATTGGAAGCGCATATCTAAGCCGAACGGTTGGGGAATTAGCTATTGGGTCATTTTAAGGCTGGACACCCTGTATATGTACTGAAAAATAATAACCCATGATAATGAACATTTCTGAATTTTAACGGCACGCACATTGTAGACTTTCTTTTAAAATATATACAGTGTAAATCATTTAACACGAAACTGAGGGAACTAAAAAAAATTCACGTTAAAAGAATTTCTTGTTAAAGAATATTGCGAAAAAAAAAAAAAAGAGAGAGAGAGAGAGAGATATTCAACAAAATGAAGTTCATTATACATTTTATTTCCATAGATATGTATACATGCATGAATTTAAAAAAAAAATCAATGAAACAAAAACATCCCCAAGAACTTAATGAAATTTAAGTGCTTGGGGTCATTCAATTCCATGCAGAGAACAACATATGAAGAGATACTTGCTGTAATCGGAGGTTAAAAGATAAGCTTTATTAATACAAACGTTGGGATGAGCCAGATATAGTTATCATCGCTACCTTACGCAACGATCTGTAAGACAAAATTCATGCATCCAAAGCGCTCTTTTCCCCCTAATACCAATCTGTAAGCATTTGTAAAGAGGGCCATCTACACTGAAGTCCAAAAGTAAAGCATAAATCGTAAAATGCGAAAAACATAGAGTAAATATTCGTAAAATTATTCCAAATTTCTTTCGGATATTAATTGGATGAAGAAAAAAATTTGGGTTTATGCAAAACTTTTCAGTCGACTACGTCCTGCGCGAAACACCGGCTCATGTCGGAACTCGGAGAAACCGATTCACACACATAGGCAGTTCAGACAAGTTTCGTGCAACTACTGTGCGAAGGAACGTTGTTAACCATCAAACAAGGTGAATGATGGCACAAAGATGCCAATTGGACATGTTTACGAAAGGAAGAATCGTTGGAATGCTGTAATCCTCACGATCACAAACCGAAGAGTCTCGAATTCTGAATGTGGACCAGTCTGGGATCTCAAGACTGTGGCAGAGGTTTCAAAGAACGGGAGATGTTACCCGACAACTAGTAGCAGGTCGACCAAGAGTCACAACCCCTCGCCAAGACCGATATCTGGTAATAAGTGCGCGAAGTCAGAGGGGCAGTACTGCCAGAGCACTGGGTTCGGTGCTCACAGTCGTCACAGGAGTACGAATTTCGAGACAAACTGTTTACAGGAGACTCATCCATGCTGGCCTGTATGCCAGAAGACCAGCAGTTTGCACTCCCTTCACGTCTGCGCATAAACGCGCTCGTTTGAACTGGAATTTGAAACATCAACATTGGAGTGCGGGAGATTGGGCCAATTCAGTGACGAGTCCCAGTTTAGTCTGAGTAGTGATTTTCGGTGGGTAACGATATGCAGAGAAAGTGGAACACGTTTTGAACCAAGAAACATAACGGAAAGACATCATTTTCCATCAAGGGGAGTAATGGTATGGGCAGGCATCATGATTGTCGGCCGCACAGACCTCCATTTCTTTGACACGGGGTCTGTGACTGCTCAAAGATACAGAGACGAAAGTTCTTGAGCCTTATGTTCGCTTGTTTCTAGGTGCTATCGGTTCTGATTTCATATTCATGGGTGATAATGCTCCATGTCACCAAGCCGTGCTGATTGATGACTTCCTTGAAACAGAAAACATCCAGCGCATGCCGTGGCCTGCGAATTCCCCTGATTTAAATCCTATCGAGCATGTATGGGATATGCTCGGGAGACTAATTGCAGCCCTTTCGCATCCACCAAGCTTCGTTACAGAACTGAAGAGAGCTCTCCAAGTAGCTTGGAACCGTTTGAGCCCACAACTCATTCATCATCTCTTAGCAAGTGTGTTAAATCGCTGTGCAGCGTGCCTGGCTGTCAGAGGTGACCCCACGCCTTATTAAACTGCAGCATCAGTATTTTATTTAAAGTTTTCTTTCATTTTTTCTTTAAAGTGTGAATCCTTGCTATGCTCAGTTTTCTTTCAAACTGCTACTTTGGATAATAAAATTAATTATTATCATTCTTTTCATTTGCTTCCTTATTTTATAACCATTTTACACTCGCATATCACGTTTCCCGCCATTCTGATTTACAGCTCCTTTTTTATACACATAATTATCAATTATGCTTAACTTTTGGACACCAATGTACTAGTGATTTCAAAGCATGTAAAAACCTTTGAAAAATAGCGTCAATAACAGTACCACTGTTAGTTGTCGAAACATTTCGATTTGTGTTCATTTCGAGCTTGAGTCCATGATTCAAAAAAGCTATGAGTGGCTCGGCTTCTATCAAACAGAAGTTAATTTTAAAATCACCACTCAAAATCATGGAAAGCGAGTGACAGTTTTTTTTAAAGGAGCAAAACTACCTTTGGTATATGGTAAAAGTAAAAAATGCAGGAAATATTTAATTTTTTGAACCGTTTGATTCGGAGAAATGTATACGACCACCGATATCACTGTTTGTCCATTTTCAAATAAGCATTATGTCGTACATATGTCCCCAATAGATTGAATAACAATACCTAATCCACTTGTTTTATGATAAGAAATATCCATATGAGGAGAGTCACAACATGTGAGTTGTTCTGTTTGCGATGGATCGCAACACCAGCTGCTCTGTGGCCCGGTCGTTTAAATTGTACGCAGCAATCGAAGTCAGGAATCGAAACACGTTCGTCATTATCTAACCACGTGTCTACCAACATGAGTAACGAACAATTTTGTGAAATAACGTCGAAATCTGTTTGGTGATCAATTAGACTTTGACAATTGAGCGTAAGGATCGCAAGTTTATCCTTGGTGAAGTCTAATAAGACTTGCTGGTATGTGCAGATTTAGAGTCAAGCGTAAACAAAACTGATTTTTTGAATTAGAATATTTTGAAATGCTAAATTTAACAATATAAAAAATGCTGGTGGCTTGATGGCTACTAGAATTGGACCCCAAGTGGATATATCTTTACAAGATCCAGCTAAAGGACTTAGCTTCTTCTCTGATCCTAAAGTGAAAAAACAAAACAAAAACAAAGATCCCAAGGCTTAGACCGCAAGGGGGGGGGGAGTCCCTCCCGAATGTAGGAGAAGAAACAGAACTTCACTGCGAGGGTAGCGAAGAGACACCAACAAGCGCGCTGATTGGCCAAATTAAATAGCGCGCGCTTCCCCAACTTCCTGTTACGCCTTTCCATCCTTTTTCACGAAATCACTCCCACAAATCTCCAGCAATTGAGAGGAAAGATGTTACACATAAAAAAATGTATGAAAATACATAAAGTTCGTCGGAACCGTTGTATTATTTCGTGTTAACCAATGTTTCGTCTTCAGTGTTATCGCGTTAAACGCAATTTCACTGTATATTGATTATTAATATTATATATAAATACTATATTGAAAAATGTATTTTGGTTTGAAATGTTTACTCCGTTCAAAAAGTCTTCTATATATCGAATAAATAAAACGTCTAAAAACTACTTTAAAATAAGTGTGAATATAAATTACCTAGACGATTGCTAGCTGGTCCATCCTGTGACAAGCCTTTAATCCCGTCGTAGTAAACACCATTACGATACAAGTAACTTTATTGTGGTACTTGTTTAATAAAAGAATTTAAGTTAGGAAAATTAATAAAGTTTGTAAGCACATTATTTTAAAAAATATATAAAAGTATTTTAATCTATCATTAATTTCTGTAGAATCGCACAGATTTCCAGAGTCTAAGCTATCGTAGAACAAATTATTTTATACTTTTTTTCGTACATTCTATAATTTCCTTACTGTTTTTAAGTATGGCAGTGAAATTCAGATATCTTACTGATACATGTAATGTACAGAAATTTCTCACTCTGTTTGTTTCTTTGTCGAAACGGTATTATAGTTGGAAAGACTGTTTGGGGGGTTGATTCGATTGATTGAATATTTATGTTGCACTGTTAAGCTACTCGAGGGCTTTTGACAACGGACCTCATAATTTTGAACCATGGTCAAGGGACGAGGACGACATCTGAGCAGGCATCCCCCCCTCCTAGAAACGACACCACACCAACAGTAGGACGTTTAAACTCTCAACAGATTTAACGTGCATCGCTCCCCTACATGACGGGTATTCAGCGGTACTAGGCTCGAACTGATGACACGTCAGCCACGAGTCCGTTACCTTGACCACTAGGCTATTGCGGCCAGAGTGTTTGCGGGTAAAGGTGTCGTGACACATTCCCTCCCCTAAGATTATCATCTCCCCGTCTAGTGTTGCTCGTTTCTGGACGTGTAGGCGGGTTAACTAATTCAAAAGACATCTTTAAAATCACTATATTTATTGATAACTCTAAATCAAGGAAGGTTACATATACACTATTCAAATTTAAGAACAATAAAACACAGTGGAGAATGAGAAGGGGTCACTAATTGCGGAACTACGAAATCTGAACTGAATCCACGAAAGATCAGCGCGTACAATTACAGCTAACACACGTACACGTATTTACAATTTCTAAGTCACTAACCTGATTCTTAAACTTCGGCAGGTCCGTCTTGTTGAATACTTGGATTCTGGATGGATAGGATAAACGTTAATATTCACTCTTGGATTTACGAATTCAATCTTCAGCTCTTCAGCTTTGGTTGTAGCTTTACTACACACTAAATTTGTCAACGACTGCGAGTTGATTTTCCGATGCTTTGATTCACTTTACTTCACTTTAAAAATCTACTTCTTCACTTTACAACTCTTTCTTATTTCATTTCATTCTCTCTCATTAACTCGCGAAACCCGAACTTATATAAAATATCTCATTTGCATAAATCACGCTTTGGCTCCCGGTGGAGATTGGTTGATATAAATAAAATTTGAAAGAAATATTTAGAGGATTAGTGAAGACCGTACAGATCCGTCACAAAGGGTGATCATTCTTTCAGATGGTAGTAAATGGATTGGAGAGATCAAAATAAAACAGACCTAGTGATAGATTTGTTCACTAAATGTCGCCAAATTTGGTGACATAAATAAATTATGCAAAAGTCAAGAAAATTGTATTATTGTCCAGTATTGATTATTTGGCTGGAAAAGTTTAGAAGCATCTAGAAAAGTCCATCCAGCTGATCTACACGAGAACGATTCTGAGAAAAAACATGAGTCAATCAATGTCTGATAGCGATTCCAACGTTTTCAGCGACTTCTTCGGATTTATATTGCTGTGTGAATTTTGAACACGTGCCATTTCGGATTTTAGATCCGTTGATATTTCTCTGATAAAATCTGTTGTAATTACTGTATAGCTCCTAATACAGGGTGTTCCGAAAAAACGTGGACAAAATGACATGGCAGATCAGTCATACAACAAGGATAAAAAATTGCATAGGAGCATGGGGTCGCAACTGCGATGCGGAGCCGCTAAAGGGCGTCGAAAATAATACATAACTCAAAGAGAAGAAACAAAATCATTTCAGATCATTTTATTTATAATTACCTACACACATGCGACTTATGCATGCCAAATGTTGCGCCTACAGGAGATGCTCAAAGTGTTTACCAGATGCATCGAGACATGCCTGGCATCGACGTTGCATGGAATTGCGCACCTTCTCAAAGATACCAAGTGTATCTCGAACACATTTAGCTGCCTCAACGATTCTTCCTACCAAGTCTTCTGGCGTTTCAATAAATATTTCATACACAAGTCCTTTTAAAAAGCCCCATAAGAAGAAATCCACGGGAGACAGGTCTGGTGATCGTGGTGGCCATGCAATTGGTCCACCGCGACCAATCCAGCCGCCAGGAAAAGTAGCCTGCAGATATGCTCTGACGTCTCTACTGAAATGTGCGGGAGCGCCATCGTGTTGAAATTTAATGCATCGACGAATAGGCATCGGAACATTAGTATTCAGCATGTCTGGCAGAACCTCTTGCAAGAATGTTAGATACGTGGGACCGTTCAGTATGTCTGGTAGTATGTACGGACCCAGTAAACAGTCTCCTACAATGCCAGCCCACACGTTAATGGAAAATCTTCGTTGTTTGGCGTGCGGACGTGTAGCATGCGGGTTTTCATCTGCCCGCCCATGCCAGTTGTGACAATTCATCACACCCTCTAATGAGAATGCAGCCTCATCCGTGAACATAACACTTGCAGCGAAATGCCGGTCGGCAGCCTTTTCCTGCAGATACCACCGCGCAAAATCCATACGACTGCTGTAGTCTCCCGGTTGAAGTGCCTGGACGCGTTGTAAATGATATGGGTAAAGTCCTTCGTCGTGTACAATGCGCCAGACGATAGTTTGGGGAATATGGGTCTCTCGGGATACAACTCGTATACTTGTTGAAGGATTACGCTGAAGTGCGTGGACAACTCTTTCTTCAGCATCAACTGTCCGAGATATTCGTTGGCGACCTAAATCTGGCTTGTGCACGTCTAACGAGCTGGTTTCACACAATCTTCGGTGAATTGTGGCAAAGAATGAGCGGCTAGGCATCTTTCTACTAGGATATTTTTGACGATACATTCGCAAGGCTTCTAGTCCATTGCAGTTGGTCATGCCGTAAACTAAATGCATGTCAGCCAATTCGCGGTGCGTGTAACTAGCCATGTTACGCCCAACGCATCCACGTCTCGAATGAATTCAATCTCCTTTTGCTCGGCTCGAGTCTGCACCGCAACGCCCTCTCGTGGTTCTAGCGCCCTCTACAGGCGCTTGCGACCCCATGTTCCTATGCGATCTTTGATCCTTGTTGTATGGCTGATCTGCCTTGTCATTTTGTCCACGTTTTTTCGGAACACCCTGTATATTAAGATTTACACCAAAAGAACCTGCCCGTTTATTATGCGTGGCCCTTTCAAGACAACGTTTATGTATATAGTATAGTGGTGGCCAAAATTGTGGACACTTTTGAAAATTGTTACGTTTTTTAAGTTTGTATGCTTATAGAAAATGATACGTTGTACAAAATGTACAGTTGTTTATATAATTTTAAAGAAAATTTAACACTAGATTCAATACGAAAAAAAATTTGCAAAGCAAAAAAAAGTTGTGCTGCATTAATTATCGATATATGCATTAGATATATTGATGATAGCAGTGAATTATTAGTTCTTCGTGGGTAGCTTTTATTTTTTATTACAGCTTCATATCAATATTTCATTGAGCTGAAAATTATTTTAAGCTTTTCCTTCGTTATTACATGATTCTATTAAACAATTACAGCCTCAATTAATTCCCTTTTATTTCATGGTTACCGCATTTGCGGACAAGAGATTTCAAACTTGAAAGTCAATTAAAATTTAGATTGACAGAGCGCATGTTTTTTTACACATTTACATTTAATATTTTTAAAAAATGATGGTCTACATCACTAATTAAATCATAGATTCATCAAATTAGAAATTTGCATTTTGAATTAGAATTTAAAATTAGCAATTAATTGTAATTTTCACTTGAAGGTTCAGTTGTATAGAAACTAATCTATAAACAACTGATGTATAAAAAATAAGAATTTCATTCTTTGCTTTTAAAATAAAGATATGTAAAAATTAGGGCATCTATCATATTAGAAGAACATTTACTTAAATATCATTATATTATCTCTATTGATAGTCAGATATAGTTAGACAAAGAATTATTTATGGTTTTTTCTTAGTTTTTTAGGTGGATAAATTTTAAGTTGAAATCTTTATATATAAAAATTACGTGTCACAGTGTTTGTCTGCGTTGGACTCCAAAACTACTCAACCGATCATAATATAATTTTCATTACTGTGTGTCATTTCGTCCAACTTAAAACATATAGGATGGTTTTTATTTCAATTAATGACGCCATAATATTTTTGTTGCCGGAAATGTGAAGAATCTGGAAAACACATTGACAGATTTTGCGAATATTCCCGTGAGGAATAATCTCAAAATGTGGCAATGCTTATGTATCTGTGGAAGCAGATATTGCAAACCAAAATGCACGAAAATCAAGTGCCTGGCTTATTTCGGGGTATGGAATCCGATTTTCGAGTCAGTTTCCAAAAATAACCGTAACTTTGCCGGATAAAGCCGGCCGGCCGTAATTTAGACGCACCACAACAGGGGTCTACATTAAAAACCTTGAATCGTGAAAACTTGGACCCTGGCATACTTCAAAATGGATAATCCGAATCTGATATCCAATCTGAGAAATAACTGTAACTTTACCGGATAATTCAGGACGACCATTTATTACGAAAACCGTGGCAGGTGCGTAATAAAACCCTTAATGTCTTGGTGCGGGAAAAGTGCGTTTCTGTTGTAATTAGAGATGGTGAACGAGAATTTGAAATCGAATTTTAGAAATTCCTGTAACTTTGCCAGATAATGCCGGCCGACCCTAAGGCCCCTTCCAGGGACTGAACTTGCCGGCTCAGGGGCACAAAAGTAATTTCCAGTTGTATCTAGGGGCGGGAAACGATACTTTGAAATCATATTTCAGAAACTCCCCTAAACTTGCCGGATATTGTCTGAACTAGGAGAAAAGACATGTGATTGGAATCCCACGTCCGGATTTTCATTCTCTCTAGCGACTGAACTTGCTCGCGTTGGAGCATCAAAAGCCAGCTCCGTGTGCATTTCAGAGTGTTAAATGAGAATCTGAAATTGAATTTTAGGAGTTTCGATAACTTTGCCGGATAATGCCAGTCGACCGTATTTTAGACCCACCATAGCAGGAGCTTGCCTTAAAGCCTTAGATCGTGAAAACTTAGTCCCTGGTGTATTTCAAAACGGATAATCCGAATCTGATATTCAATCTGAGAAATAACAGTAACTTTGCCGGATAATTCAGGATGACCGTATTTTACGCAAACCGGGGCAGGTGCTCACTCTTAAAGTCTTGGCGCGGGAAAAGTGTATTCCTGATGTAGTTTGAGATGGTTTAAGCGATTCTGAAATCGAAATATATAAATTTCTGTATATTTGCCAGATAATGCCGGGGGAACGGAATATTCTCGGACAGCAGTACCAGCCAAACTTGCCGACGTAGAGACGCAAAAAGTGGGTCTTGATTGTATTTCGGAACTGCCGATCCGAATATTCTCAATCCAATTCAAGATAATCTCATATCTACATCAAATAATGCCAGATGAAAGTATTTTGCACTAACTGTGGAAGGGGCTTGCTTTAAAATTCTTGAGGAGAGAGAAATGCTTTCCTGGTGTTTTTCTGGGTAGGAAACAAGAATAATCTGAAATCGGATTTCAGAAACTCCCATAATTTTGCCGCATAATGCCGGCCGACCGTAATGTCCCCTTTCAGCGACTGAACTTACAGGATCAGGGGCGTCGAAAGTGGGCACCGAGTGCTTATCGGGGTGGGAACGAGAATCTGGATACGGATTTCAAAAGCTTCCGTAAATTTTCTGGATATTCCTGGAATGAGATCAAATGGCTTTGCATTCGAGTTCCACACAACTCCGGATTTTCATTCCCTATAGCAACTAAACTTTCAGGTGCAGTCATGCGAAAATATGATTGCAATAGAAAATTGCATCTTCGGGCATTGTTGTTACTTTGTTAGATGGTAGAAAAACTGCACATTCCGCATCAGCTGCCGTTGGACATTCTTAAAACACAAGATGAAATGTGTACCATTGTGAAAAAAAAGGTGGATTGGCTACAGTATTGCAAATGAATTGTCATGATCAAGGATAATTGTACCAGGACCCATAAACATTCACTCAAAGCATTACACAGAGCTTTGCACGATTTAAATGGCAACGAGAGAATATTCGGTGTTGCTGTTGTATTACTGTCTGACCATAAAAGTCATTCCTCGGCCATACAGACAGACCATAACAGTTATTCCTCGGCCATACAGACAGACCATAACAGTCATTCCTCGCTCTAATTTTGCTCACGAGATTAACGTCTGTCTTAAACAATCGTTTTTATGGCGATACGTGCAAACACTTCGACTGGCACGCGCGTACCCCCATTTGGAAGATGATCAATCTGAGAAAATATTTCCTAACCAACTACTGAATATTTGAAACGGTGAAGTAGAACTTCATCCCAATACATAATGCAAGAAATAACCAGACGATTTCTGTAATGTTGTTTAGGCAAAAAGGAACTGATTGAGAGTGTCTTTCCGGATATACTGTATAATTATCTAGATAATTATTGCCTTTGTAATCCTGTTACTTATTCAGAAAAAATGTTGATATTGTGATGAAATAAGCTTCAAGACACAGGGTTGTTGCCGGTTGATCCAACGCCTTTTAAACCAATCGACACTATTGTTGATGAAAACAAAACCGTAAATTTTGCAACCGAGTTTTTGAATTCTCTAGATGTATCAGGAATGTCACCCCATAATCTTCGGTTGGTTCCCTGGTTATTATCTGCGTAACTTAAATCCATCTAGATAATGCAACGGTACACGTTTGATCATCAAAAAATTATCCCGGGAACTTCTTGAAGCAAACATTTTGACTGTAAAGTTTAAACAAAAATTCGGTTCTGCTACTACGGAATCTGTTTCCACGTATTCCACTGATACCGTCAGAATCTCTAATACTATTCAAAAGGCTTCAATTCCCGATTCGTTTGGGTTTCGCGATGACCATAAATGAATCTGAAACCCGAACAATATTCATTTGATACTTGGACTTATAAAATCCATGTTTCTCGAATGGGCAACTAGATGTTACATGCTCACGTGTGCGGAAACCGTTGAATCTATTTGAGTTAGCAAAATACGGGTTACCGAAAAATATTGTGCACCCTATTAGCGATTAGCTGTATAAAATTATTTGTTGTTATACTTTAAAATGATGAAAATAATTTTAAAAATTGCAAAGAATCAACGTTATTAACCTTATTTATAAAATTAAATCTTCATATGTTGCTACTTAAAGACTTCGTTAGTAATTCATGCATTATACTACACTCAAATAGGAGATGAATGAAATGCAAAATTAAAATAATTTGTTGTTTTATACTTTATTTCAACCCTCCAAAATTATATGGGAAGATTAATTTGACTGCATTGAACAGCTGAGGATAAAATATTGAACTAACGTATTAAAACAACGTCACAGCAACGCGTGGACGGGTCATTTAGTATATGTATAAAAATGTAGGAAGTTAAAAGTTTAATTGGAACATGAAAATCAAAATTTTATTTTTGTTAATTTAATGCATATTTAAAATTTTTAAAACATTACTGGAACTCTCGTGTACTTTTGAACATAATGTTTATTTTAATTATTCCTTTGGTTGTCAACCTGGCAGAATGTAAAGCACTTCATTTGACATAAGTAACTTTAACTGGTTTCGAATTAAAAAGTTTATTGAAAATGGAATACGCATAGGAGAGATGAATGTATATTTTTATTTCTTTTTTTCCTTACACATGATTCAAATAAAAAACTTATTTTATTGCATTTTTATTCATTTTCTTTCTGCGTTTTCAAAAAATTTCTTAACTTCAACCGCTTTTCAGACGTCTGGGAAAACAATCGATGACTAGTTCACAAAACTGTTGAAGAAAAGAAAAACATAAATATATGCATAATGATATATTCATCCAATAATTTAGTTTCAATATGATAAACTCATAATTAAAATGGTAGAATCTGCACAGTTGTAAAATCAATTAAACAAAACAAGAACACCAATTGTCTGGAAAGCATTTATCTGTACGATATTACTTTGAGGGAAAAAAAGCGCAATTGGCTAAATTCATGTGACGTCATAGTCACTTGATAATGACAATCTTGTGTTTCTAGCCAATCAAGCTCAAAAACTCTCGTGACGTCATAGCCACACGTTTCCAGCTAATCAGTTCTTGTGCTTCTTGTGTGTTGCCTACTTTTACTCTTAGCTGAAACTTTCTTTTACAAAGCACATATTTGTCAACAAAAATAACATACATGTTTTCAGAATATACTTATTTTTGAAGTACATGTATAAAACAAGATTTTTTTTTTGAAAATTTTTAAATATTTTTGATAATTTTTGTTTTATATTTGAGCTTCTTAACCCAATTATTTAATCTGAAATTTTATCTATCGTAAAATCCAGCGTATAACGCGAACCTATACTTCAGAGTTGGAATTTTTAATTTTTAGAAAAATTCAACGTGTAACGCGCAGCACCCTTTTTTTTTTAAGAAAAAACCTGAAATGTTCGTATGCAGTGCTCGTATGTTTTGAAGTCATTTATTCGGGTATTAGTGAAAAAATGGTTAACTTCTAGAAATGCAACTCTTTAAGTTCATAAAAAATATCATTTCTTTTAAATAAACAGTATTTTGATATATATGTAGAAGTCTTAATTTATTTTATGTGATTATCTTTTTTTCATTTTTGAAGTTATCATTTTTATACCCGGCGCATACGCGCATCCGTAAATTTCGATGTTATTTTTTGTGTTAAAAGGGCGCGTTATACGCTGGATTTTACGATAAGTGTTACAAATAGAACAACGAGTATAAGTTAGTTTAGTGACAGTTTTGAATTTAGTCGCGATCATGTGATTGCCTTTATCATGAGACCCTCATGAATTGTGCCCATTGTTCTCTACAGGATGCATTTGTTCATATTATTTTGATATGTGATAAAAATCTGTTTCAGATCTAAATATTTTAAGTTCTAATATAGGAAATAAATCCAACGAATTTTGAAACTGTACGAGGAATTAATTAATATTCTAATTCAATATACCAATCGCAATTTGCAAACTGTTATCAAATTGATTTTTATTATCTCTCGTGTACGTTTACTTCTATTATTATTATTAGTTAAAAATTTTGTTCTGATTTTTTAAAAAAA
Organism: Trichonephila clavata; assembly: GCA_019973975.1. NCBI lineage: Eukaryota > Metazoa > Arthropoda > Arachnida > Araneae > Nephilidae > Trichonephila > Trichonephila clavata. Next base: position 5,311 of record BMAO01009258.1, on the reverse strand, counting down.
ATTTAAATATACAAATTGAATATTGTATAATCAATTTTTCATACTAATAAATCTCGCGGGTTTCAGTCGATTCTATAAATAGGTAATGTGATAGTGATTTGATTTGAAGTAAAGTCAATTTAATAATAGACTGGAATCTCTCATTACATAATGTAAGTAATATCTACTTCATATTTTCTTTATTTATTCTTCTATTACAAGTACAGTCGCAAATTTCTTTTGGTTTTCTTTCAAAGCAAAAAAAAAAAAAAAAAAAACTTTAATTAAAATAATAAATATGCTGATTACGTTAATATTTAATTAATTAATTATTCTACAAGAGAAAGTAAGAAATAGTTGCGTTTTAGAACGCATGTTGTGACGTTTTCGCATCACACAGATGAAATCGACTCCTTTTTGTGGATAGTATAACACCGTTCCCATGCACCCGTGCGCACCCCTAAATATTGCGGAGGCTATCATCTGACATCGCCCCGGCAACCTATTACTATAACAAAAACCTTACGAGCCGAAACCCCGCAATGTAATTCGAGGATAAGAAGGCGACCATCCCGCCCCTACAGTTGAGAAGACAGGCCGTTGAGTACACCGAATGTGAACGATTGTTTTGCCTCCTCCCTTACAAATAACATATCCTGAACTAATGAAATAATCAATAGTATGAATAACTTTAATGTAAATGTAAGAACTGTACTTATATATATATATATATATAAGTACAGTTAAATAAGTAAGTATATATATATTCCTAAACCAGTGACAGCTCGAGAAATCATAATAGTTTTCCCCTCTAGCTACATTTATCTTTTTTGGTTTGTCATGGTTCCATGTTCTTGGTTCTTCCGGTCTGATCTTAAGATTCTTGGGATTTATCAGTCTTCTTTTTAATTATTTACTGCTATATATATATATGTAATGACTTCTTCTAATTCTCCTTAACTGTACCCCGTCAAATTATTTTCTAGTTCTTTCGCCTCTGACTGTTATAATCTTAATCTAATTGTACGACCGCGTAATCTTAATCTAATTGCTCCCGCTCATTTGCAGCCAATCACGACTCCTGTTATAAAAGAGTCGTACGACCTTCACCGCCACTATAAAAGCTCTGAACACACGGTTACGCGCGCTCTTTCGCTTCGCTTTTTGTCATCATGTAGTCTGCCGCATCTAGTGTTTGTGTATTGTGTGTGTCTTTTTGTGATTACGTACATCTATGTGTCGTCCTTGTCTTACTTATATGTGTTCAAGAATAAACAAGTTTCTTCAATCACCTTACTGCCTTATCAATCTCATATAAAGAATCCATTCCAACAACATCGTCGTATTACAAAGAAATCATGTCAACGGCCATCGTATAACGAATACCTTTCAACGGCCAACGTCTATTACATATATATATATATATATATATATATGTGGGATTTCCACATAGACGGCACTATAGAGGGTGCTGGCGACGCGAGCCACCAGCGAGCGAACTGACTAGAGGGAGATGAGCGAGCGAGAGGTCTCGACGAGGAGGTCAGAGCCAACGCTGCTAAGAAAAAAGGAAAGCAACCGGGATCATCAATCCCATCTATGTATGTTACCTATCAGCTGCCACGAGAGCCTTGTTCATTCTCTGGCTTGAATACCGAAGATGCTGAAAAATGGAAAAATGATTACGAGAGGATTGCTAACTACAACAATTGGATGAAACAGTACGTCTTGCAAATGTCGTGTTCTATCTAAGCGGAACTGCAAGGTTGTGGTTTGACAACAATGAAGATCGATTGAAAGTTGGACAGACTTCGAGAGACTTTTTGAAGAGACTTTCGGAAAGCCTGAGGACGTAAAAAGTTTTGCAGAAGGATTATTAAGGACAAGGGCTCAGCGTCCTGGCGAAACGCATGAGTCTTACGTTCAGGACGTATTGTCATTATGCAGGAAAGTGGATAAAAATATGCCAGAAGATCAAAAGATATCGCATCTCATGAAAGGGGTGGCTGAAAATCTCTACCAGGTACTGATAAACAGAGAAGTTAGCACAGTAGATAAATTTGTTACGTGTTGCCGTGAAGTGGATGCCATGAGAAAAAGACGAGTTGTGCCGCTACGATATGAGAGACTACCTAATGTTACACCCATGTCAATGGCCAATGAAGGAGATCTAAGCGATCTAATTCGAAGGATTGTTAAAGAAGAAATCGAGAAAGTACTCCCACGGATCGCAACATGTATAGACGACGAGCCAAGCAATTTAGAATCAATTATCCGAGAAGAAGTTCGAAGCAATTTGGCTCCACTCTCTCGAGAAAAACCTACGCCTTCCCCTTACAGAACTCAAAGGACTGGCGGAAGTTCCTGGAGACCAAGGCCGAGACCTCGACAGGAAAACAGACCAACTCAACAGGATACCGGAAGGAAGACTGACCTTTGGCGTACTTCAGATAACGTACCAATTTGCTTTCATTGTGGACGACCGGGTCACGTGACTAGATATTGCCGTGATAGACGACGTGTTTTTAACGCAGCAAGACAAAGAAGGCAATTAGACCAGTCAGAACGCTGGGATTCCGACTCTCTTTCTGATTACGGCCGCGATCCTGAATCTAATTACCAGCGTTACAGAAGTAATTCGCCGTACCCTAGACGCAATCCACAACGCCACCAATCAAGATCTCCATCTCGTCGCTCACCTGTTAGGTCCAGTGAGGAAAACTAAGGCATGCGACCTGCGTGGGAGGTAAGGCCGCAATAAACGAAAACCCTCCAGTATACACGGCTGCTAAACTAGTCAAAAACTTTGTATCCGTAACTGTCAATGGGCATATCGTTAATGCCTTGGTTGATTCAGGAGCTGATTATTCAGTAGTTTCCGAACAGTTACGCACGCAACTAAGGACGCCCATGTTTTCAGAACACAACCCGATTCTTCGAACTGCCTGTGGTAAGGTTGTAGAAGCTATAGGACGATGCATGTTGCGAGTGAACTTGAATGGAGTGGTGCAACCTTTCGAATTTTTGGTATTCCAGCAATGCAGTCATGATCTCATATTGGGATGGGACTTTTTCAAAGCAACTGATGCCATTATTGATTGCGGATCAGGTGAACTTCAGATTGGAGAAGTCTCTCCAAATGATCTCAAAATGAATGAAGTAAATTCTGGTTTATATGCGGTCAGTGATGTTGTCATTCCAGGAAACTCTATAAGAAAGATTTCCGCTTTGGCTAAAGACCACCAGACCTTAGAAAAGGTTATAGTTACTGGAATGAAGAATTTTGAATGGACAAAACAGCTAAAAGTCCCAGCTACAATAGCCACACTCCAGAATGGTAAAAATAGATATTTGGATTGCTAACAGTTCTCTCAGCCACAGATAATACCAGCTGGCATGTGTATAGCCGAAATGACGGATATTGAGGATGGATTGGTAAGTTCTTTGAACGAGAATGCTGACAAAATCGAAGTAAAACAGATGAAGCACCCTAGACAGTCGGTGAAAGAATTCAAATGCCTTGTAGACCCGGAACTGCGTGAGGCGCAACAGAAAGATCTTTTGAAGTTGCTTAACGACTTTACAGATGTTTTGATTTTGAGAACAAAATAAGAGTCTCGAGTAAAGTAAAACACAAGATTAAACACCGGCGATTGCCAACCTATTAAGCAAAAGCCATATAGAGTGTCTTTTGAAGAGAGAAGAATAATTCAAAAGAGGTTGATCAAATGCTGAAGCTTGACATCATAGAGCATTCGGAGAGTCCGTGGTCATCCCCAGTTGTTCTGGTGAAAAAGAAAAATGGATCCTGGCGTTTCTGTGTGGATTACCGTCGCTTGAACCAAAATTACCAAAAAGGATGTGTACCCTTTACCCCGGATTGACGATGCCTTGGATAACCTTTCGGGTGCAAGCTTGTTTTCTACAATAGACCTTAAGTCTGGATACTGGCAGATTGAAGTCGATGAAAGAGACAGAGAGAAGACGGCTTTTATTACTCCGGATGGATTATACCAATTTAAGGTTATGCCATTTGGGTTATGTAACGCCCCAGCCACGTTCGAAAGAATGATGGATAGTATCCTTAAAGGGATGAAGTGGAAGCACTGTCTATGTTATCTAGATGATGTCGTTGTCTACGCTGCCTCTTTCGAAGAACATCTTTTGAGATTGAGGATGGTGCTTCAGTGCATACGAGATGCTGGATTGACACTGAACCATAAAAAGTGTCGTTTTGGTCAAAGAAGCCTTAAGATTCTTGGTCACTTAGTGGACAAAGATGGAATTCGTCCAGATCCAGGGAAGGTCGAAGCAGTTTCTAGAATTTCCAACCCCCCAAACCGTTACGCAAGTTAGAAGCTTTTTAGGGATCTGCTCTTATTATCGCCGATTTGTCCATAATTTTGCCGACATCGCCAGGCCGTTGCACGAATTATTGAAGCAAGATGTTAAATTTGTATGGAAAGAAGAACATCAATCAGCATTCATCCGTTTAAAATCACTGCTGACGAGATATCCTGTGCTTGGCTTCTTTAAACCAGAAGCTAAAACCTTAATACATACTGACGCCAGTGGATATGGCATTGGTGCTATTCTCGTACAAATACAGAGTGGGTTTGAAAGGCCTATTGCTTATGCATCCCGATCACTTTCAACATCCGAGAAAAATTATTCGACTACAGAGAAGGAATGTTTAGCAGTTATTTGGGCGATAAGTAAATTCCGACCTATATCTTGGCCACCCATTTACAGTGGTAACAGATCACCACTCTTTATGCTGGTTGGCGAATCTAAAAGATCCATCTGGGCGATTAGCAAGGTGGGCTTTGCGTCTTCAAGAGTACGATGTGGAAATAGTTTCAAGACCGGAAGAAAGCACCAGGATGCTGATTGCTTATCGAGGAGCCCACTGCTTAAAATTGAAGAAGAGCCCACTGAAGATATACCATTCCTTAATACCATTACCAATTTCGAAAGTGAGCAAAGTAAAGACCCTGATGTAGCAAATATTCGAGACGAAATGATTAGAAAGAGAGACTTCTCAAAGTTTAAAGAAATTAGTGGAATTTTATACAGAAAAAACTACGATCCTTTAGGAAAGCAGTGGTTATTGTTCATACCGAAACATCTTAGAGGGACGTATTAAAAAGCCTTCACGATGCACCGAAGCGGGTCATTTAGGGTTTGCCAAAACGTACGACCGAATCAGACGGAAGTATTTCTGGCCTGGCCTATACCGCAGTGTCCGACGCTATGTGTCTCATGTCGAGAGTGTCAAAGGCGAAAATCTCAACCTCAGCGACCTCCAGGATTGCTTCATCAATATTGCCAG